>CM071568.1:138653672-138675530 GCA_036426205.1 Ascaphus truei | reverse complement strand
GTCAGAGGTTTCCAGGTTGTGATAATGGGAGATCCATATTTATTTATAAAATATTTTACCAGGAAGTAATACATTGAGAGTTACCTCTGGTTTTCAAGTATGTCCTGGGCACAGAGTTAAGACAAATAATACATGGTTACAAATACAGTTACATAAATGAACAGGGTATACATTATATACAAGACATTGCATGCACAGTTAAAGAAAATATATATTATGGGCGAAGGAAACAGTTACAGACCAGATTAAAATGTAAGACAGTCTTAGATTTGAAAGAACTTAAACTGGTGGTTGTGAGAGTCTCTGGTAGGTTGTTCCAGTTTTGGGGTGCACGGTAAGAGAAGGAGGAACGGCCGGATACTTTGTTGAGCCTTGGGACCATGAACAGTCTTTTGGAGTCTGATCTCAGGTGATAAGTGCTGCATGTGGTAGGGGTGAGTAGCTTGTTCAGATAGCTGGGTAGCTTGCCCAGAAAGTATTTAAAGGCAAGACAGGAAAGGTGAACTTTGCGCCTAGACTGTAGTGATGAACAATCTAGTTCTTTGAGCATTTCGCAGTTATGTGTGTTGTAGTTGCATTGGAGAACAAAACGCCAAATTTAATTGTAGAGGGTGTCAAGTTTGCTAAGGTGGGTTTGAGGTGCCGTGCCATATACTATGTCTCCATAGTCAATAATTGGCATTAGCATCTGCTGTGCGATACGCTTTCTGACCAGCAGGCTTAGGGAGGGAGAGAGAAAAAGACACAGCATGGGGAGAGAGGGTCAGAGAGACACAGCATGGGGAGAGAGACAGAGAGACACAGCATGGGGAGAGAAAGAGCATGGGGAGGCAGACACAGCATGGGGAGAGAGACAGAGACACAGCATGGGGAGACTGACAAAGCCTGGGGAGAGAGAGACAACAAGGGGAGGGGGAGAGACAGCATCGGGAGAGGGACGGACACAGCATGGGTAGAGAGACGGACACACAGAATGGGGAGAGGGACGGACACACAGAATGGGGAGAGGGACGGACACACAGAATGGGGAGAGGGACGAACACAGCATGGGGAGAGAGACAGACACAGCATGGGGAGAGGGACGGACACACAGCATGGGGAGAGAGACGGACACACAGCATGGGGAGAGAGACAGACACACAGAATGGAGAGAGGGACGGACACACAGAATGGAGAGAGGGAGAGACACAAAGAATGGGGAGAGGGACGGAAACAGAGAATGGGGAGAGGGACGGACACAGCATGGGGAGAGGGATGGACACACAGAATGAGGAGAGAGATGGACACACAGAATGGGGAGAGGGAGAGACACAGAATGGGGAGAGGGAGAAACACACAGAATGGGGAGAGGGACGGACACACAGAATGGAGAGAGGGACGGACACACAGAATGGGGAGAGGGAGTGTATGTGTATACCGGTATCACCTCTCTGGGCGTGTATGTGTATACCGGTATTACTTCTCTGGGCGTGTATGTGTAGACCGGTATTACCTCATACCGGTATTACTTCTCTGGGCGTGTAGGTGTATACCGGTATTACTTCTCTGGGTGTGTATGTGTATACTGGTATTACTTCTCTGGGTGTGTATATCTATACTGATATTACCTCTCTGGGCATGTATGTGAATACTGGTATTACTTCTCTGGGTGTGTATGTGTATACTGGTATTACTTCTCTGGGTGTGTATATCTATACTGATATTACCTCTCTGGGCGTGTATGTGTATACTGGTATTACCTCTCTGGGCGTGTATGTGTATACTGGAATTACCTCTCTGGGCGTGTATGTGTATACTGGTATTACCTCTCTTAGTGTGTATGGGTAGGGTGACCATTTGTCCCCCTTTTGCCGGGACAATCCCGTTTTTTTGTGTCCTGTCCCTGTTCCCTGTCTGTCCCGGATTTGTCCCGGGTTTTGGCCCTGATCCCGGTATGTGGCGGTGAGCAGGATGCCGTGCGAGAGCAGGTAAGTTTTTTTCCATGTTGAATGAATGGTTGCCGGGGGGCGGGACCTAGAATGCCAGCTGGGCCACAGGGGATTGGCTGCAGGTCATAGGGTGCCGGGGGCGGGACTTCCGCTTCCTTCTGCAGAGCACACGTGGTGTGTGTGTCTCTTCCCGCTCCTGGCTCCTCTGTCGGCTGCGCAGTGTCTCCCCCCCTCTGCCCGCCCGGGGTGATAGGAGGTGGGTTTTTGTGCATTTGGCTCCTGTCCTTGCGCTCCTTTCCCCCCCCCCCCCCCCGGGTCCCCTTGGTGCGGGGGCGGGCAGTGGTAGCTGCGCGGTGTCGCCCCATTCTGCCCCGGGAACCCGTGGTTGCCCACCCGGGGTGATAGGCTGGCTGCCGGGGGAGGGGGGGGCGGCAGTTTGTACCTCTGCATCCCAGCGCTCCCACCCCTCCCCCTTGGTGCGGGAGATGGGTGCGGGGGTGGGTGCAGGGGGAGGCGGGGAGCCGCCTGCTCGTGGCTGCCTCTGTCTGTACTCCACTGTTTATGTGTGTGTATCAGTCTGTGTGTGTATCAGTGTGTGTGTGTGTGTACCAGTGTGTGTGTATGTGTGTGTACCAGTGTGTATGTGTACCAGTGTGTGTGTGTGTACCAGTCTGTGTATCAGTCTGTGTGTATCAGTCTGTGTGTGTGTACCAGTGTGTGTGTGTGTCAGTCTGTGTGTCAGTCTGTCAGTCTGTGTGTGTGTGTGTGTGTGTGTGTGTGTCAGTCTGTGTGTGTGTGTGTCAGTTTGTGTGTATCAGTCTGTGTGTGTATGTATCAGTCTGTGTGTGTGTGTACGTGTGTGTATCTGTGTGTGGGTGTGTATCTGTGTGTGGGTGTGTATCTGTGTGTGGGTGTATCTGTGTGGATGGGTGTGTCAGTGTGGATGGTTGTGTCAGTGTGGGTGTGTGTATCAGTGTGGGTGGGTGTGTCAGTGGGTGTGTGTGTCTCCCTCTCTCCCCATCTGTCTCCCTCTCTCCCTCACCCACTCCGTCTCCCTAACCCTCCATGTCTTATCTTAACTGCCGTATACCTACACCGAAGTAACCTATCCTGCTTTCTTCCAGATCTGACTCAAGCTTCACACGGGAGACATCGGAAAACAGGTAGGGAACACCTCCCCTCCAATATAGTACCTTGAGGGACTGCGGATCAGGTAAGATCCCGGGCGGGATTGCTGCTTTTGAAATTGTGAAGAGGGGGCATCCTGACACTAGTTAAGGGGTTCAAAATCATTCAGCTCTGGCTTTTTTTTTTTTTTTCGATTAGTGAGGTACACACACGCACACGCAACAAGGACTAATGGTAGTAAAGTATAAGTGTACTACAATAAATAAACTGTTATGTAAAAAAAAAAAAAATGTGTCCCGGTTTTTCATTTTCAAAATCTAGTCACCCTATTATTAGGGGAACCTTAATCTCCATAGACTACCATAACAAATAGATAAAGATTTATAAAGACCAAATTAACAAAGGAAATTCTATTGCTAGAACAAGAACACAAAATAAGCCAGAGTAAAAAAAAAAAAAAGATTATAAAAAGCTATATGATAATAGATACAAGCTAAGGAAAATGGGAATTGACGATATTGAAAAATCAATTAGGTGGACAAACAAATGTATTGTAAGGGGAACAAGGCTAAACAGGCTACTTTCAAACAAATAAAAGACTTATGGGGGTATTCATTAACGTATAAAAAGATATGCACAATCCCAAACAGACGCTGATTGCTTCCTTTTTACGCTGCCTTTCCTCGTCGCTATGTTAGCGACAATCAGCGTGGGATTGGTGGGTATCTAAATTAGGCAAAAAGGGACAGGATTGTGGGCGTTACTATTAAACGGAGCAAGTGCTAAAATGTTAATGAGACTTTGTAGTCAGTGACTTAACAGCGTTTGTCAAAATGTTTCCTCAATATGATGCTCTCCTCCCTTTAACCGGTTGCTCTTACTGCTGCGGCACAGTTTATTCGAGCATTTGCCCGTTCTGTGCCGCAGCAGTAGCCTGGCGCGCGCCCGAGTGTGACGGGCGCGCGCCGAAGCAGCGGAAGAGCGCCCTCCGATCGGGGCGCTCTCCCTACCGCTGCCGGGTCCGCCGGGTCCCCCGGAACCCCCTGCCGCTGTCCCGCGATCGCGGGACACCAGGGCTCCCTCGGGGAGCCCCTGGACACGCGTGCAGGGGGCGCACGCTCCCGATGATGCGTGACCGCGCGTCTATGACGCGCGGCACGCCGAGGGGCGGCCACTAGCAAGCCGGGAGATTTCCCGGCTTGCGGTACCGACCACACTTCAATAAAGTGTGTCGGTAGTGTACATCTTTTTGTACTTGTTTGTTTAATAAGCTTCAAAATGATCTTGGAAGCTATGATAGAGTATTTTTTCCTATCAATTATATGTATATCTGTTATACACTTTGTTATGTTTCAACAGCTGGATGTACTAGCTAAGGTTATATAGTGGATATATGTGCTAAGCAACCATGGGCATATATGTATGGGGGAACCTTTCTAGACAAATAACATCTTATCATCACATTATATTAGGTTTCTCCACTCAATCTCATGTTCTTTGCTTGCCATTCTATATCCACTCTATTTACTCACCATCATCAGCTCCCTAAACAAATCAGGATGTTGGTTTGACTGTACATATGTCAAGTGATAGTTTTTATTTACCCCTTCTGGTCGATTAACATCATTTAGAAGAGATTAAGACAGGGGGGTTCTACAAATATGTTTTCTTTGTTAATATATATTTTAAGTTTATTGATTTTAATAATGTTATGTGTTTGTATTTCACAGCACACTATGTGTTCACCCTCTGTGCTGCGCATAATTCTGCGCTCTGGCTTCTGATTCTCCCACCCCACACTTGGGGTATTCTGTCAGCCTCTGACGCGACGGCTGATATTGCGCAAGCGCACTCCGCCGATGGTCCGAAGCTCACTGTGTCTGCTCCCACTGCGGGGAGGGACTAGTCTTGCAGAGCGCAGTTGCGCGCGCACTTAGAGCCCCAGTGAGGTATACAGTCAGGGCCATTTGATGACGCTCTCTCCCCACTCCCCACGGCCTCCATTGACATTGAGTACTCTCCCTCAGTTGGTTATTGCGCAAGCGCGTACTACTGGGGGTTGCTAGACCACGCATGTCTCCAGATTGGTAGTTGGGGGCGGAGTTAGTTACTGTCGTCTCTGTGCCTGAATATACTGATTCGGTGTATACACATCAGAAGACCATTAGCAATCAAAGTGGGTGGATCGCACGTGAGCTGTGAGTATTGGCTGGTTATGTCAGTTTGTGTCTATATATATGTTAATAAAGTTGTGATATGTATACCTTGGGAAAGCGCCCTGTGACGCGTGAAACGTTGGTAGGGCTCTCCATTGCCCTGTTTTTCCATGACCAATAAATAATCTTTTTATGTGATACGCACCCTCCTTTCTACTTTTTTGATACTTACAGTAGTGCTCTTCCAGTTTTTTTCCTTCTCTGCATGTGTGTACAGCCTGGGGGTTTTAAAACACCTTGATTATGCAGCTGGGGTCAGACTAATTAAGCAGCCCTTCTCAACTGAAACTTAACCTCGTCACTGCTGCACTGCAAGCCTAAACATAGGTTTGCCAGGTATATGGCTGGTGACGTTCATTCACCCTGTCACATTCCTCCCCTGTTAGTGTGTGGCTGGGGCCACACACAGCTGAAGCCCGACCATCCACCCCTTCTCTATAAAAGAAGTCAGCATTTGCATTTTCTTTTCCAGGCCTGTGCTGAATCTCAAATGAGAAGGGTTACCCTCGGGAACAATTTTCTACTCAGAAAAAGGATCGGATGTTCCACTCCCTCAAACTGTTGTGACAACACTGCCCCTAGCCCTATCTCTGATGCATCGGTTTGCACTACAAAAGGCCTGTTGAAGTCTGGGCTTCTAAGGACGGGACCCTTTGATAAACACCTTTTTATGTCCACAAAGGCTCTTTGACACTCCCTTGACCATACCACTTGTGTAGGGGCACACTTTTTTGTGAGGTCCGTTAATGGGGCTGCAACTTCCGAGTAGTTGGGGATGAACCGCCGATAGTACCCTGCTAAACCCAGCAGAGAGCGTACCTGCGTTTTTGTTTGGGGGGTCGGAACTTCTTTCAGGGCAACTACCTTGTCGGCTAGTGGCCTTACTTTTCCACCTCCCACTGCATACCCTAAGTATTTGGTTTCCGCCTTACCTAAGGCACATTTCTTAGGGTTGGCTGTGAGCCCTGCCACTCTTAGAGATTTGAGGACTGCTTTCAGCCTATTTAGATGGGCCCGCCAGTGTTTACTATAAATGACAATGTCATCTAGGTAGGCTGCGGCATAAGCCCTATGGGGTCTCAGCACTTTATCCATGAGTCTCTGAAATGTGGCTGGGGCTCCATGCAGTCCAAATGGCATTGTCACAAACTGGTATAAACCCATGGGAGTGGCAAAGGCTGTTTTGCACTTGGACTTTTCCTCTAAATGTATTTGCCAGTATCCTTTTGTTAAGTCCAGCGTGGATATATATTCCACGTTACCAAGGGCGTCAATTAACTCGTCCACCCTTGGCATCGGATATGCGTCAAACTTGGATACCGCATTGACCTTTCGGAGGTCCACACAAAATCTTACCTTCCCATCGGGAACGTACTTTTACCCCAGGTGCTGTCTCGATCACATGTGAAATTAAATTAGTTTGCCCTGGCAAATCAGAAAAAACATCATGGAATTGTGTAATTATTTCTAACAAGTCCCCTTTTTGTTCAGAGGACAACTGTCTACCCATTGGGATTTTATCATCACCCACGATGTTCTCCCATGGGGGCTGAGGGCCGAATCCGTTTCCTCCTCCACCGGGTGGATGAATAGAGATCGCTGCATCTTCCAGGGTTTCCTCAAGTTCACATGGTAAATTTGTTTACCCTTCCTGGACCCTGGTTGAGCGATCTCGTAATCCACATCACCCATGCGGCGGAGTACTTTGAATGGGCCCTGCCATTTGGCTAGGAGTTTGCTCTCACAACTGGGTAACAACAACATCACCTGATCTCCTGGGTGAAACACTCTCATACGAGAATTTTGATTGTAATGTCTCTCCTGACTGTCCTGGGCTGATCTAAGATTCTCCCTAGCAAAATGCCCGACCACATCTAGGTGCTTCCTAAGGTCCAATACATATTGCAGGGTATTCTTAGAAGGGGACCGCTGTTCCTCCCAGGACTCCTTTAGGAGGTCTAGGATACCCCGGGGTTGGCGGCCATACAGCAGTTCAAATGGAGAGAATCCCGTGGAGGCCTGGGGAACTTCCCGCACTGCAAACAGCAGAAAAGGGAGAAGTTCATCCCAGGCTCTCTTCTCTGAATCTTCAAATTTCCTCAGCATCCCTTTTAGAGTTCGGTTAAATCTTTCCACCAATCCGTCAGTCTGGGGATGGTAGACCGATGTCCGAACAGACTTGACCTCTAGTAATTTTAAAACATCCTGCATCAGTTTAGCCATAAAATTTGTACCTTGGTCTGTCAACATAACCTGGGGAAGTCCAACCCGTGAGAACAGCTCCAACAACTTGTTGGCTACTTGCTTCGTCGTTGCTGTTCTCAGGGGCACGCCTCAAGATATCTTGTTGCATAGTCAACTATTACAAGAATAAACCTGTGTCCTTTCGCAGAAGATTCTAGAGGTCCTACCAAGTCTACCCCAATCCTCTCAAAGGGAACTGACACCAAGGGTAGAGGAACCAAAGGGGCTGTTTTTTTGTCCCTTCGGACTAGTTAGCTGGTACTCCGGACATGCCGCACATAACTTAGCAATATCACTATGCATCCCTGGCCAATAGAATCGGGACAAAATACGGTCCAATGTTTTATCCCTGCCAAGGTGACCACCCCAAGGGACAGTATGGGCTAGAGTGAACACAGATTTAACAAACGCCTTGGGAACCAATATTTGTCTGGTGACCTCCCCTGTTTGTGTTTGCCTATTCACCCTATACAGGATATCATTTGATAATTCAAAATGGGCGAATACTATCACCCCCTGTGCATTTAATATCTGCTCATCAATTTTTTTACCACCTTATCATACTGTCTAGCAAGGACTGGGTCTTCCCTTTGCCTCTGGCGAAAATCAGGGAGGTATAGGTCTGGTAAATCTCCAGGGCCCATATCCCCCTCCCTCTGGCCATCCCCAGACATCCCTTGTGACTTCTGGCTACTAGAGTGGTTACCTTGAGACCCAGATTTCTGCAACCAGTCCTGTTTGTCAGAGCGTCTTTGCTTCCGATTCGTTGGAACCCGGTGTCTACTGGGAAAAAGCTATCATAGTGATAGCTGCCCAGAGGAGGAGAGAAGAAGTGACAGAGATTGCGAATCCCTAAACCGAAACCGGAAGTGACGCGAAGAACTGGATGTGACGCAACGCAACGCCTCAGAGAGAGACCAGGAAGCAGGTAGCTGATTGTGGAGGCGTTTCACGAACCGATCGCTGACCGGAAGCGGGGGGTGAGCCAGGTGTCCACATCGATTCTCTTCCATCACATTTTAGTGATATATGCGTTAATCTAACGTTTTTATTGTAAATTTGCATTTTTGAGTACCCTTATAAAGTTACGTTTTATATGATTGGTCTGCACTATGGATATATTTCTTTTTTCGTGCACCATCATCTTGCTGTGATCGGAGAATATCATCATTTCTGAACCAGAAGTTCTTCATGTCATCCAAAACTGCTTTTGTTGCCCGTAAAACACTGAAATCCTGTGAGTAGGCTGTACATAAGAGCCAAGAAATCCACAGACTTCATTCATATTATTATATTGTCTGCACTTAGATTGTTTTTTTTTATTTTCCTTATATGCTCCCCCTGGATTGCGAACAAAATTCTACTACTTGGGGACCAGAGAAACCAGTCCCTGCCAGATGGGTTTGAGCAGGGGTTTTTAATTCATTTATTACTGTCACGTTTTTATCAGGTTTTTTGATTATTCACAAAATTGTATCACTTGATTATATATTTGATTTTCACTTTATTTTTAGTGATCACTAATAGTGCTAGCGCCTATTTTCTTCACCGTCACACAGCACAAGGGGAACAGTTTGCCAGGGTTCTCCTGAGCCATAGAATAAGGCTGCTCGTGAGAGACTGGAGCCAATAGGTCCGAAAAGAAAGGCCAGTCCCTGCCGAGCACAACTGGGGCAGGGAGCCAAGGAGCGACTCCTACTTCGAGGTAGGCCTCCTGACCTTTTACCTGTAGACAGATTTTGGCCATCGGATACCATTTTACATCGCCGTGTATACATTCTATACTCCATGGAGAGTCAAAAGAACACACATTAGACGGTAACAGTTCCTGGAAGACCAGAGTTTTCCCAGAGCCCGAATCTACAAGGGCCTGGACGGTTTTTCCCCCAACCTGGGCTGGAAGTAGTCAGGGCTTGTAATTTTCTCCAGTGAAGGCCGAGGCGACAGTCCTGCTTAAGGAACAATCCATCTGCGGACAGTCCACATGCCGGTGGCCTTGTTCTCCGCAAGCGGAACATGGAGAGGGTTCCCTCGCAGGAGGAGGCCGTGGATAGGGCTCCGCTGGACCAGATACTGGAGACCAGGCATCTGGTGGGTCCTGTGGGCGACGTCCTCGGAAGTTCCTCTCATTTGGTGACAAGCCGACATCAGGAAGGGGATGAGGGTCTCGGCGGTGTCCGGCGTTTTGACTTCTTCCTTGTTGGAATGACTGCTCCTTTCGTGGCACTTGGTGGTTGCGCATTGAGGGGCCGTAGTTTCCCCGTTGTTCCAATCTCCCTCTTTGGGTCTCCGCAACTGCTGGTGAAGTTGGATCCACCGGGTCCAGGGCACTCGCCTGATCCTCGGCCCCAAGGAAGTTCTCAACGAGTCGGACCGCCAAAGCTAGGGTTTCAGCAGCATGGCGTTTTACCCACGAGCGTGCGGAAGGGAGTATTATCTGTAGGAATTGTTCCAAAACCACTTGCTCAAGAATTGCTTCCTTAGTGCTCTCCTCGGGTTGTATCCAGCGAGTACACAAGTCCAATAACTGCTGAGCGAGGACCCGGGGTCTCATCTTAGCGGTGTACTTCAGGTTCCGGAACTGCTGCCGGTAGGTCTCTGGGGTCAGACCTAAGCGATCCAGTATGGCGGCTTTAACTTGTTGGTAGTCTATTGCCTGATCTGCTGGGAGGCCCTGATATGAGGCCTGGGCTTCTCCTATGAGGAGCGGGGCCAAAGCAGTTGCCCAGCGATCTGCAGCCCAGCCCTGAGCTTCGGCAACCCTTTCAAATGTCAGTAGAAAAGCCAGTGGATCTTCGTTCGGAGCCATTTTCCTCAGGAGGACCGGGGGTTTGTTCGCAAGTTCTGGACTGGCAGACCCCTGGAATTGGCTCAGCAGCTTGGCCATCCGCTCATCCTGTGCTGTCTGCTGCTGGGTTAGGAGCTGGGTTTGCTGCTGCAATAGTAGTTGGGCCTGCTCCTGCATTAACAGTCCCTGCTGTTTGGTCTGCTCCTGCATTAACAGTCCCTGCTGTCTGGTCTGCTCGCACAGAAACTCTTTTAAAAATTCTTCAATTTTTCTCATTTTTGTGTGTGTGTGGCCCTTCAACTGCAGGGGCCACTCAAAATCCCGGCACTTCTGACACCATATGTTGCAGGGTACTGTACATGCAACCACACAAGCAGGTTCTCTTGATAAGGCTTCTTTATTGAGCCTTAAAAACATACAGCACACAAAACAAAATACCTTCTCTTCAGCATACAAAACAAAATAGCTTCTCTTCAGCAGACAAAAACAAAATAGCTTCTCTTCAGCATAGAAAACAAGGCAGCTTCTCTTCAGCATGCAGGACACAGACAGTTCATCATACATGTACTTTGAAAAACAGACCTTATAGCAGTAATCTCTTCAGTATTTCAGTCCTGTCTCCTGACCAGCTAGCCTGCATGTGTGTACAGCCTGGGGGTTTTAAAAAACCTTGATTATGCAGCTGGGGTCAGACAAATTAAGCAGCCACTGCTGCACTGCAAGCCTAAACATAGGTTTGCCAGGTATATGGCTGTGACGTTCATTCACCCTGTCATAATGCCCCTCGGAGATCTATTTTGGTGAAGAACTTGGCTGACCGCATGGTGTGAAATGCGTAAGAGTTTTCTCTTGCTTTTTTTAATGTGCCATTAAAGTAATTTTTTGTACCTAGAAGACAGCAGTCTGGTTCACATTCTTGTCTCCAAGGCAGCTGCACCGCCTCTCTGACTCCATTCCTTCATTGATCGTGAAAAAACAAAAAATAACTGTGCGCTACTATCTAACTAGTACTTATATATGGGAACAGTGCTGTGACTAAACCATATAAATAGTGAAATAATCCACAATAACCACAGTGACAATATGTGTTTAAATAATAAAAATATAAATCACATAACCGTGTGGCTGATAAAGGTGTCTGCTGCTATAAACATTGGGGGTGGCTCAGCACCCCACACACTCTAGGAAATGGAAACAAAAAGAAAACAGCGCACAACGCCAAATAGTGAAGCAAGTATTAATATGTAATTAATAATTAATAGGTAATATATCTGCGTACATCTGGGGCTGAATTGTTTCCTGCACTCCTCAGCTAGCAGGGCGTCACTCCCAGGGGGGGTTTCCTTTAAACAGCCAAGCTTCGCTGCAGATTCAGATACTCAGTGGGACCGCTCCTCATCCGATGATATGCCGCCTCCAGGGGGATTTCCCCTTGAGTAACCCTTCTCTCCTGCAGCTGATCACTGCTCGATAAGGCCACTCAGACTTACAAGCAGTCTGGGGCCATTGGAGTGGCTCGGCACACAGTCCCGCTAGGCGGACGCCAAACCGCAACTTGCAGGGGCACTCTCAGTGTGCCACGATGCCGCTCCGTCACGTGGTACTGCGTGATGACGTCACAGTCTCCGCAGCGGTGATGGGATCGGCGGGAAGAGGAAACAAGTCCCTTAGAGTCTCTTATTAGTCCAAATAACACCAAACTAGCATAAAATGTGATGTAAATAGCAGAGCGAATCCAGCATATGAATGATAGCAAATAAATGGCATAGAATAATAACATCCAACGCGTTTCGTAGAGCTAACTACTTCTTCAGGGAATATTTTGGCCATTACCCAGAGGTCTTAAATACCTCTCAGAGATGCCTCATTGGTCAAGCAATTAAACTTTAGACCAATCATCTAAGTAATGGTCAAAGTGATAGGGAAGATGTGATGTTTACTATTAAAACAACAACTTTATTAACAAATTCTAAAAGAACATACAAAAAACAACATATAAACTAAACCTAGCATAAATACTTAAAAACATGCTGGAATAAAAACAATATTAGTAAATTAAAATTGATATTCTCATATACTTCATTCAAAAAATACAACTAGAGATAAAAAGGTGTGATGGAGCAGGGAGAGCAGGAAACAGATAAATAACATATCCCATGGGTCCGATGTTAGTATGGACTGAGGGTTCAATACAATGCCCAAATATCTACATCCTCATTTAACCCTTTAGGGGACATGGTATCCAACTTGTGTATCCAATACGTCTCTTTAGAAGATAGTACTTTAACTCTATCCCCACCTCATCTATTCACAGGAATAAACTGAATCCCCTTAAAAGTGAGACTGGACGGGTCTTTATTATGATGTAATAAAAAGTCCCTTGAAACACTATGTTTGTCAAACCCATTTTTAATATTTCTAACATGTTCCTGGATGCGGATTTTGAGGCTGCGTTTGGTTCTGCCTACATATTGACATCCACACGCACATTCCAACAGGTACACTATATGTGTGGATGTACATAAAATAAAGTCATCAATATTAAAAACCTCTTGTGTGTTTCTAGAATGAAACGTATGTTTAACAGGATGTTGATATTTACAAATATTGCACTTACCACAAATGTAATTACCTTTTAGTTTAGGTCCAAGCCAATTCTTTTGTGATATAATATTATTACTTACAAAAACATCACTAGGTGCTAATATGTTTTTAATATTTTTGTCTCTCCTATAGATGAACCGTGGTTTGGTGTCTAAATGAGATCCCAATATAGTATCATTGCACAATATACCCCAGTGTTTATTAAAAACCTTTTCAATGTCCCTATATACAGAGTTATAATTAGTGATGAAAGCCACATCTAAAATTCCACTCTTCATTGTTTGGCTTCCATTATTTCTAATTTTAGATCTATTTTGGATTAACATTTCTTTCCGATCCATATTACGTACTCTTTTAATCTCTCTTTCCAAAAGTTCCTTGGGGTATCCCCTCTCTCTAAATCTCAATAATAATTTGTTAGCCTGTTTGTCAAACACCTCTACACTACTGCAGTTACGTCTGAGTCTGACGAATTGCCCACCTGGTATATTTTTGATCCATGTGCTCTTGTGACTACTGTTTGCCATCAGCAAATTGCTGGTATCCACCTCCTTAAAGAAGGTCTCAGTTTCCACAGTGCCATCCACTTGAGAAGTAAGTCTTAGATCCAAAAAATCTATCTGTGTGGCATCCATTTTGTGTGTGAACTCTAGATTGTAGTCATTCTTATTCAAGTCAGCCACAAATGCACTGGCTGATGCACAGTCACCGTCCCACACACACAGGATGTCGTCTATGTAGCGCCTCCACACAACGACATTCCTGTGATATGGTTTCTCGGGCATAATAAACTGAGACTCCCACTCTCCCACATACAGGTTTGCGAAGCTGGGGGCAAACCTAGTGCCCATTGCAGTTCCGCAAACCTGCAGGTAGAAGGTTGAGAGAAATAGAAAATAATTGTGTTTTAGAATAAAAATAATAGACTCAAGAATAAACTCCCTATTTAATGGGTGTAGTGTTTGATCTGCCTCCAAAATGGAGTTCACTGCATCTAACCCTTTTTGATGGGGTATATTAGTATACAGGGCTTTTATGTCACATATAATCCATACATATGAACTCTTCCAATGGAAGTCTTTAAATAAATTTAAAACTGCAGTAGAATCCTTCAAATAAGAGGTTAACTTCCCGACATAAGGCTGGAGAAAAAAATCCACATATTGGCTAAGGTTGGCTGTCATCGATTGTATACCTGACACAATTGGGCGTCCAGGAGGATCAACCAAAGCCTTATGTATCTTCGGTAGGTGGTAGAATATGGGGATCCTTGGGAATTCAGAAAATAAAAAGGCAAATTCTGCTGTAGTGATAACCGAGAGGGCGACTGTATTGTCTAGTAGAACCTTCAGTTCCCTTAAGAATTCCACTGTGGGATCCTTAGTTAGTTTTACATAAGACAATGTATCATTAAGAAGTCTTAAAGCTTCTTTTTCGTAGTCACATCTGTTTTGGACTACTACGCCCCCACCCTTATCCGCTTGCCTTATAATTAAACTGGTATCTTATTTAATTTTTTTTGATTGCTAAAGATTCACTTGCACTGAGGTTGTGCTTAATATCTCCTGACTTAAAATTGCGTGATAAAACATTAAAATCATTGATGACCATATTAAAAAATGTATCAATGTGATGACCTTTGGAATGTGCGGGATAAAATTTGGATTGACTTTTAAAATCTGTATGTCTAATTACCAATTCTGTATCCGAATTACTTGTAGAAACCATTGCAGCCTTACCAGGAGTAAGGTCCATATCCTGTTTCAGGAAGTGTCTCTTAAGGGTAATGTTGCGAGTAAACTTATGCAGATCTTTGAACAACTGGAAGGAACTTGGTCCACAGGCTTTAGAAAAGCTCAGACCCCTTCCAAGTATGTTCAATTGATCTTTACTCAAAACTGTAGAGGAGAGATTAAAGACCCCTTTATTCGCTAGGGTGTTCCTTCCCAAGAGTACCCTCTTCTTTTGTGCTCTGGTCCCTCCTCGTGTTCCTCGTCTGATACATCCCTTATCTTCCTTTTCTCTTGTGGGGTATTCTGTGCATCTTTTACTGTTTTCACCTTCCTTTCTAATCTTGTTCTTATCAAATCTAAAAAAGAAGGTGAATCTGTTGTGGGTTCTGTTCTAACTGGGCGCTTAGGTGAGTATTTAGGGGAGTTCCTGGGTGAGTATCTAGATGTTCTCACTTGGGGGTCCTTATGTTCATATTCAAAGTTCCTATGTTGGCCCTGAGGCCTTGAACTATATCTGAAACCCTCAATGTAATTCTTCCCTTTATAATTGGGATTACGGTACCCCTTACCATGGTTGGAGCGTGATCGGTCTCTATCTGATCGATCATTTATATTTATTCTGCTCTCTCTCCTCTGTTCATAGGTGTGATAATTTTGTTGTCTATTCTTAGAATGCGCAGACCCCCCTCTTGCTTTTTTGTGGGGGATATATTCATCACAAGCATCAGACCTTCCTGTTAACAGCTACTGAGCGGTAACAAGTGTGGTATACACTAAATGCACCAATTTTATCAATTTGATGTACGCAGATATATTACCTATTAATTATTAATTACATATTAATACTTGCTTCACTATTTGGCGTTGTGCGCTGTTTTCTTTTTGTTTCCACTTCATTGATCGTGCCTGGTATGAGCAAAGTGTCCTACCAAAGTGTCCTACCAAAGTCCTCCAAAGTGTTTGTATTTCAAAGCACAATATCTACAATTGACATTGTTCACGGGCTTATAAAATTGTCTATCAGCAAAGAAAAAGGAGATTGTATGTGTCATACATTGAATATGTATTGACATGGACATTACTCTGGTTAGCATTGCTGGGCTTTGCATATCTTTCTTGTCAATAGTTCAGGAATGCAAGGATTCTGCTTGATTCGTGCCAGGTTTTCACTTCGGTCCAGGTTTTCTGTCTCTCCTGCCCTTTCTGCTCTCTGTGGCCATTTGGCATACTGACAGCCTACTTTATAAGCCTGCAGTTACCATAGGGAGTCGCCACACATCACAGTGCTGACCCTGTGAAACCAACTCAACTGTGGTGAGTAACACAGATCAAGAAGCTTTCTAAAATGTGTGACAATATACTCAGCAAGAGAACTTGGAGTAATGAGGCTCAAGCCACGGTATCCAATGTCACCACTTACAGATTGAATGTGTCAGCCAGAACAGAATCTCCCGTAGGGAGTCGCCAAGCAAAGTTCTGTGTGTTTGCAGCTCCTGACGGTTTTTGCAGTTACGCCTTATCCTCTTGCTTGTTCTGAATTCCTGTTGCTGACCCCGGACCTTGACCACGACCTCACTGCCTTCCGCCTGCTCTGACCTCTGCTTGCCTCCTTGACTTTGCACCTCTGCCGCCAGCCCTGACCCCTGCTTCCATACTGACTACGTATACTCTTACAGGACTCTGTCCCTGGGTTGTGGTCGGTTTATTTGTATCCCTACCTCTGCCCTCCGGGTCCGCCTCCTGATTTAAGACGAGCACCGTCACAAGGAATCATGGGTAACATATACCTGTTCTTCACTGTGATCTTATTTAGCTCAATGCAGGTTGTGGTCGGGGTCACAAGCAGGTGACAGATAGCGTGGTCGTGGGTCACAAGCAGAGGTCAGAGACAGGCAGCAGATAGCGTGGTCGGGGTCACAAGCAGAGGTCAGAGGCAGGCGGCAGATAGCGTGGTCGGGTTGCAAGCAGAGGTCAGAGACAGGCAGCAGAAAGCGTAGTCGGGGTCACAAGTAGAGGTCGGAGGCAAGCGGCAGATAGCGTAGTTGGGGTCACAAGCAATGGTCGGTAACGAGGAGAGGAACAGGACTGGGACTCGAGAACAGGACTGGGACTTGGTAAACAGGACTGGGACTGAGGAACAGGGCAACAGCAATATGCAACAGCAGCAAAAGCAGCAGTAGTGAATACAGGAAACTACCAGGTGCTGGAGGAACCAGTATAAACAGGCAAGGGAGGAACAGGAAAGGGAGGTTTATATCCAGGTATGGCTGGATGCATGGGACAGGTGCAAAGGTGTCATGTTTCAAAGTCTGGAAGCAAGATCAGCAGCAGTCCCGGTGGATGTTCATGGGTACTGCAGGCTAGAACCTGACAGTAATGTTTTATGACTGTGCATGTTCTGTGTAGGGGTCCTCTGCTGAGGATCACCGGGTATTGAGGATGACTCAGGGCGTACATAAAGCGTTTGTACGACCCATACACTGTGTCCTTATTTCCCACTGTCTGAAAGTAGGCCACGTGTGGCACCTTAAGTATCATTAGGGACTCAGGCCCCCACGTCAGCATTAGCTAGAAGTCTGAGGGCTAAAAGTGGAGGGGCTACACATAATTATTACTTACCAGTTTGCTCCTCCTGCAGGTCGGTATCAATCATACTAGACAGTACCACAGCTTGTGATAGAGAGAGGAGCTCTATCATGTGCTACTCATTGACCGTGAGGTGAAGCTCAGCTGGAAGGTCCCATTTGGGTTCCTGGCTAACCTGACGTGGTCCGACAGCTTCTTCCTAAACTTTCTCTTGCTGTCAGCCCAACACTTATTTAGCATGTCAGCGCCCCATATGCTACGGTCCCAGTATCAGCTGCTGCACGCGCGCCTGGCAGCGCGTGCATGTATAAAAGCCTCGATCTGCGGTCTGTGGCTCAGCTGCAGAGGGAAAGACAAGATCGTGATGGGGGGTGGGGGGGCATGGCGGGGGCACAGCCACGAACCGCCGTCGTGACGTGGCCAGTGCTCCGTCGCCACTAGCAAAGACAAGATTCTTGTCTTTGCAAAAATGTGGTTCGCAAATTGTGATCTGTACTTGCGCTTGCAGGCAGCTACAGGGCCTGGTACCATAGAGGGACGGATCTTGTTCCTGCAGCGCATGTCGTCGCGCTCGCTGCAGCCTACACTGGGGACTCAGCCTAACAGCTTGCCCCAGAGCATTGATCGAGCTCAGAATATACCTCCAAATGCGTTGCTTTTCACGAGTGCTTGTTTTATGACATAGCTCATCAAAAAGCTTGGGATAGTTGTCCACAATACCATTAATAGGCAGCTCTAGCTCATCGTCAGTGAAGCGTTGCATCCTTAGTCTAGCTGGCTGTGCAGAAGGACCAGGTGCTGCATCCTGAAACTGAGACATGACGTTTGCTTATCTCACAATGCCGGAATGTGCTCTGAGAAACAGATGTTAATTACCAGGTATTTATACTTTGTTTTAACTTTGCAATTGTTTTCTGACATATGCGCAATATAATAGCCATTGCGTATGTGTGCCAGTAAGGTTGCATGCATATGTCAGTTAATATAGGTTAATGTGTGTGTTGTAGATTGTGTTAACCTCAGGAAAAATAACATCTGTGATTGATCTAAGTAACACAACGTAATGAGCCCTGAGTTAACGGCGCTCGGAGGATCTGGGCTTTATAGAACTCTGCTTTAAAATAGCTCTGTACACAATTTGGGCCCAAATTCCACATTAATTCTTTAGACTATGCAACGCAGACCTCTGAAATAGTCACAGAACTGACAGATACCAAAAGAAAATTGAAAAAGAAATTGGCTGACAATGTAAAACAGAGCTATATAAAAAAAAAAAAAATTGAAGGAGGCACTGCACAAGAGCTCATCTTGGCTCCATCTGAGGTGAAGATGATGGAGGTGGTCTGCCTGTCCCAAGTCCTTGGCATGGAGAAGTTGGTGGACACAGGGCACCTGACTGAATATTAAATAATAAAACAGTATTTTATGCTATAACTTATTTTTCCCTAAGTTTGCGAATCAGGTGAAATGTGCCCATTTATAGGGCTTTTGGAAGAACGAGAGTGAGAGAGAGAGGTATACAAGTAAATGGGCCCTCTACAAAATAGGCCTCTCTCTCTTTCTCTCTCAAGCTCTTTTCCGGGACTGGATGTTCTTTGAATGCATATTTTATATCTTGTTTAATAGAAATTTTCAGCATTTGTAGAATTTCATTTGAGCTTTGACAATCGTGTCCAAACATTTTGGCTAAAACGTTTGATTGAACTTCTTTATAAGTTCGAAACAAAATTGGCTGCATTGCGCATATCTAGCAATCATATTAGAAATATGATATGGTACATTATCAACACATGTATGCCACCAAACAATTGCACATTGCAATAGTAATTGAGAGAGCAATGAACACTACTTAATTATTTATTATTTCAATGGTTAACAGAGTTATATTTTTAAGGCCAAATACTCCATAAGATTATAAACCCTGATAGTGTTTATAAAAACATTAAATATGATGCTTACGCAGAATTAGTAGCAATCGTCATAGCCATAATACAAATATTCTGGCATACATTGTTATAGAAATTAACACATAATATACACACATCATTTACATTAAATGATGTGACATCCAAATATCTTTAACGGCAGCCAGAAACTTCCATCCTACTACTACAACCTCTGACACCTGTCTCATGGGGAAGATGATGTTCAAAGTGAGATACTTAGAGCTACATCTTCTCAAAGCAGAGAACACTTTGAGCAAAGACAGAGCTGGGAGAGCCGAGACAACTGTCCTGTGCCCGGCGGTTGTGGGGGGTTTGGCCAGACGGCACTGGAAGTTGAACACAGCCAGAGGTTGGGCCCAACATCCGTGTCCAGCTGCCGGGCCTCTGTTGGCTGCCGGGCCGCATCTCTCTCCCCCCTGCTTACGGCCCGGCCTTCAGCATAAGTCCCACCTGCACGCACCGGAATTCTGCCCGCGGGATCGGCGCGGAGCCGGAGGTCTCCCCTCCAGGTAAGCTGTGTGTGTGTTATTGTGTATTGGGGGTGAGGGGGTTATTATGTCTATTGGGAGTGGCGGCTTAGTGTTTGTGCATTAGGGGTGAGGGGGTTATTATGTCTATTGGGAGTGGGGGGGGCTTAGTGTGTGTATTGGGGGTGGCGGGTTATGTGTATTGGAGGCCGGGGGGCTTAGTTTGCATATTGGGGGTGGAGGGAGGTTATTCTGTGTAGAGGGGGCTTAGTGTGTATTGGGGAGGGGTGCTTAGTGTGTGTATTGGGAGGGGGCGTAGTGTGTGTATTTGGGAAGAGAGTTGTTGGAGAAAGAGAGGTGAGGTGTGGGAGAGGAGGTGAGACAAGTGAGAGGTGTGGCTTTAGGAGCGTTTTGGGTGAAAGAGGGAGAGAGAGAGGTAGGGGTTTGGGAGAGATGTTGGGTTGTAGGAGAGAAGTGGGGTGGGAGAGAGGTGGAAGCGAGAGATGTGGCGAGAGAGACCTGGGGGTGTAAGAGAGAGACGAGAGAGGGGCGGGGTTGTTGGAGAGAGGTTGGGGTGTGGGGATAGGGGGGATAGAGCTGGGGGGGAGAGATAGAGAGAGGGGGTGTGAAAGATAGAGGGGGGTCTTGCAAAGCCGCTGACACTGGAGAGGGGCTGGGGCAGTGACAACTCTAGTCCTTTGCTCCGGGAAGACTGTCTGCGGCCCTGTTCACACCTGTCAAGTCAGTGGCCTCTAGTGTATCATCAAATGTCTTGACAATATTAGCCATAGTGGAAGAGCGAGAGGAACTACAACGGGGTGGATCACAGTGTAAAATGGGTCTCCTTGCTGCTAAAGCCACGTGACCTCATAAAGGAAGCAATAGAGCATAATACATTGTACTGTGCTTTGTGTATTTATATGTTGTTTATTGTCACATATTTCTGTGCAAAGTGAAGTGTAAGGTAACAGGCTTGGCACTAAATATATTAACAAGGAGCAGTATAGTTGAAACGGAAAACAAGCACTTTTAACATTTTTTACCTTCCGGGATCATTCACTAGGCAAAACAAGGTAGTGAAATAAAATGAGATTTATTCGGGTGAAACACACAATGAATATACAAAATACAGAAAGAATACACACTTACTGGGGTTCTGGGGGTGAAAACTAGCCTGAAATAGGTGCAGAGCGTCTGCTTTGGAAGGCTTACCCTGACCGGGACCTAGTCCAGAGCTTCGTGGTACTCTTTTCGGGGAGAATACCCAAACGTGACCGCTATGTTCTATATTCAGAACTTGGTCCTCGCGTCTGACTTAGTCTTAGCTAGGCAGGCTTTCCTAGCTCCAAAACTGAAGCAGGTTGCTCTGCTATTCGCAACAGAGCAACTTTGAAAATCCCGCCAGCGTCTCATGGACTCAAGCCACTTAGATGGTCTGGTTCTCTGATTGGGCAGTCTCCTTACATAGACCCCACTGTTCTATGTTTAACATGGAGCGGAGACTAGCGACCAATCAGCGAACGGATCGTGTGTCAGCCAGCAAATCAGAATGGGATCTCGTCCGGCTGCTGACGTCAGGGAAGGGGGCATGTTGAGCCAGCTCAAAAAGCCGGGTTAGCTGGAAATATGAATTAGCCAATGGGAATCTCACCTACGGCCAGCGGCTTCACCCACAGCCAACCCATTGCCTCTTGCTGGGCAGGCTTCAACAAGTCTGGCAGTCCAAGTGCCTTCGGGAAGCCCTTGATCTCCGGACCCAGTACTCCACCCCCCACCCCTCACCAAACTGTTCCAATACCTCTGGACTTCCCTTCTCCCCTTTAATCCACGGACTCTATGCAGACATCCCAGCAAGAGTTTAATACATACAATATAAATCATAAAACATTGTTTTAATAAACTCATACTTCTTGGGTGTGAGGATCGCCGACAGGTGCTTACCCCGTGCTCCCTCTTGCGCATGCACACGCGGGTCGTCGTCGGCGGCGGCTCGCGCTCCACCTCTGGTGCGCGCGCTTGCCTCGTCATCCGACGCCACGGACTTGGGCTCCGCCCCCGGATCATGCCCCAAGCTCCGTGGCAACATCAGTTCATCAGCCATAAGCGGCTGCTCCTGCCTTTCCTAACCAGCCTATCTCAGGACCCCGTGGAAGCCGCGCCTCCGCTCCATCCCCAGGGGATTGGTCTGCCTTACCTATATATGCTCAGCTGTGCCACT
>CM071568.1:138418672-138648672 GCA_036426205.1 Ascaphus truei | reverse complement strand
GCCTGTTGTACGGTGTATTGGTTATTGGTGCATCACCACAAAGAGCTCAGTTAACATAACTTCCATATATGAATCCAGAAGCATTGTATGCAAATATAAATAAACCTCCCAGGGTGAAAACCAGGGACTTGGTGGTGCCCACATGGCTACCCCAATACCGTGTCTCCAATAAATGAATAATCACCCCTGGGGAAACAGATGCAAATCAGTCCGGCAAAGGAAGGTAAAATATGATGGGCTATGCCCTTTACCTTCCTGTATGGTTCCTGGTAAGTGGGTTCCTTGGCGTGCAGTCCTCTGACGAGAAATCCAGAACAGTAGAAGTGAAGAGGAGCACAGCTCACAGCGTGTCAGACGCAAGAAATCAGGGCAACTCCAAACGGGGATAAAATATAAATAAGCCTTTAATGGTCAGTAGAGGCACAAAAATAGGACCACGCACCTACGCGTTTCATCCCTCAGGACTTTCTCAAAGGCTTATTTATATTTTATCCCCCCGTTTGGAGTTGCCCTGATTTCTTGTGTCTGACACGCTGGGTCCCTCTGAAGTATGCCCCAATGTTTGGTGAGAACCTTTGTTATAGTGGGAGCCAGACCACTGTACTGGGTTACAAAAAATGGGAATGGATCACATTTCTTTATAGTAGTTTTTGATGGATCCTTACATAGAATACTTTTTCTGTCTAATTTGTTTACTTCAGAAATGGCGGAGTATATATATCACATTTTGTATTCCCGTTCCAGGAACATATCCCTAAGGTCATTAACCTGCTGTTGGTACACTTTTTCATTCGAGCAGTTCCGCCTTACCCTTAATGCTTGTCCCTTAGGGATGTTCCAGAGCCAATTGGGGTGGTGATGACTTGACGCCAATAAATATGTATTGGCGTCCACATCTTTATTGTATGTTTTCGTCTGAATGGTATCGTTCTCTATCTACAGAGAGAGGTCAAGGAAGTTAATATTGGATTTACTTTGATTAAATGTAAATCGCAAGTTTAATTTATTAATATTGAGATATTGCTTGAATGCCCCAAGCTCATCCATAGGCCCCCTCCAGACACACAGCACATCATCGATGTATCTCTTCCAAAGCACCAGGTTTGCACCAAATGGGTTGGAGGTCCATATGTTGTCCTCCTCCCATATGGACATGAATAAATTCGCGTAACTTGCTCCAAGTTACTATACTATAAAGAAATGTGATCCATTCCCATTTTTTGTAACCCAGTACAGTGGTCTGGCTCCCACTATAACAAAGGTTCTCACCAAACATTGGGGCATAGTTCAGAGGGACCCAGTTCTTAAAGAAATCGTCCCGGATAAACCTAAGGTGTGTGTCACTTGGTAGCTGTCAGTGTTTGTGTGTCACTGGGGAACGTGTGTGTGTGTGTGTGTGTGTGTGTGTGTGTGTGTGTGTGTGTGTGTGTGTGTGTGTGTGTGTGTGTGTGTGTGTGTGTGTGTGTGTGTGTGTGTGTGTGTGTGTGTGTGTGTGTGTGTGTGTGTGTGTGTGTGTGTGTGTATGTGTGTGTGTGTGTGTGTGTGTGTGTGTGTGTGTGTATGTGTGTGTGTATGTGTGTATGTGTGTGTATATACACACACACGCATACACATACACACATGCATATACATACACACACATACTCACACACACACATACACACACACACACACACGCATACACACACATACACACACACACGCATACACATACACACACACACACGAGACATGGATCGGGGCAGAAGGGGCACAGACCGTCAGGGGGCGGGCCGGGGGCGGGCGCGTCACTGGCCGGGGGCGGGCCAGTGACGACACACGGAGCTGGTTCGCCCTCATTGGGCGAACCGCTCACGTGACCGGCCTGTCTCGCCGGCAAGCGGGGGAATTTTAAATTCCCCCAAGACCTGCGCTTCCGCAAGCGCGCGGAAGCGCAGGTGAGCCCCTACTAAAGCCGCTCTAATTGCGGCTGTAGGGGCTCAGTGCTGAGCGGGAGCGCGCCTCAGCGCGCTTCCGCCAGCAAGCAGGTAACATGTCCGGGGCCTAAGATGTTAGTAATATGTTAACTGGTACTATTTTAAATAACTAATTACAGCTATCTCACAGGTTCAAGTAAAATTGTCGAGAGAGCCGCAGGAGCCACAAACCTTAAGTCTGTATTATAGTAAGCGCGTGCGCTCGAGTCAATGACAAATACCTGTCTCCCTATGACAGTGTATCTAGTGCCGACGCGCGCGCGGCAGAGAGCGTTGGCGCGGCAGCTTTGTGGAAAGACAAAGAAACGTGCCTTTTTGAGCGGCTGCCGTGCCACGTGACATTATGAGCCAATCACAGGGAGGCAGGAAAAACTACCCGTGTGATGTCATGGCCACGCCTCCTAGTCACGCGCATCATCGTTTGGCCTATATACACAAAACACTTGTGCAACGTGCACGCGCAACGTCATGCACACGCACAAGCGCTTACTATAATTCCAGCCTTATACAGCGCAAGTAAACATACAGGGACCTATTCTAGTAGCTCCGAATTGTGACAAAGCGCTTCTAAAGTGAACGTTAGAAGCAAATTGGCATGCTTTTCTATTCAGTAAGCCCTTCTCACATGTCCAAACCGTGCATAAAAGGCTTTCTCCGGAAGCCCGAATAAGCGAAATTCGTACAGTCCAAGTCACAGGTCCAGAACGTGCTGTGAGCCCTGTGTTCAGGGAGGACGGGAGAGATCGAGGCACCGAATGAAATCCCGAAGATCGGGAGTGACGCAAGACATCCAGAGGGACGAGGAGTTTGGAGCCTCGAGGTCTCAGCCGGAGCATCAGCGGCTGTGGTTCCTGTTGTGCGATATGCCCAATTTTATCTGAGCAAATGTGAGTGGGATTGCCCCAAGCTATTATTTCCAATACATATCTTTTTTTGTACAATCTGTACTATGTTTGTTTTGTCTCTTTGGGTGAGTGGTGGGACCTTATACCAGTGTGGACCAAGGGACATACAAACGCTTGACAAATTTCTTCGTGTGAGTGCATGGAGTGAGAATTTTTTAAATATTTTTCACTGGGATAATGGTGAAGGACTGGGTCTGGGGGGTACGGGAGGAATTGTCCCTATAGTTCCAGTAGTCCCTGTGGTTACGGAACTTGCTAACTCTGGACTCACAGCACTTCTTGCCTCATTGGGGGAAGGAGCAACAGCAGATGAGAGAATTTGCATGCTGGCAGCTCTACACGGACAAGTGTCCCCTCACTCTCACTTGGTCAACGGTGACCGCTGTCGCACAAGTGGATCATCACAGTTTTAATAAGTTTGTCTGTGGCACTGACAAAATCGACGATTTCTTCTCAGACTTTGAAACTCAGTGTCTGAGATACCTGGTGCCACAATGGGACTGGGTGCTGCACATGCACCCCTTGTTATCTGGACTGGCTAAGCAGACCCTACAGTCCATCCCACGTGAAGATCGGGATGACTACGAGCATGTTAAAGCTTTGCTGCTGTTGCAGTATGCCCTCACCCCAGAAGCATATTGTGGCAAGTTCAGGACAGGGGAACGTGATCCCAAGGAGTTCTATGTGAACTGTGGTGCCCGCATGGCACGGCAAGGTACTCAGTGGGTGGAGGATTGTGGTGCTACAAAATACCACACTTTGCTGGACTTGATCTTCCAGGAGCAGTTGCTCCAGCAGTGTCCCTCGGACGTGAGGGCATGGGTCTTTGACGGTAAACCTAAGACCCATGTGGAAGCTGCCCGGATGGCTGACGAGTATGTGTGCAGCGCCTCCTGATGGATGAGAAAGGTGCTTCCTGGAAATCGGCTGTGCCAGACAAGGGACCCGTCAGTGGGTAAACAAACCTACAGCAGAAAACCGTGTTGCAAAGTCTACAGAGCTCAAGCATGAAAGGAGATGCTATCTCTGTAACAAAGTCGGTCACATCAGACCTGACTGTCCGGACCATGGCAAGTCCGGTGGACCCCAACCGGGGCAACGCTCTCCAGCCTAGAGGCTGGTCGCCCGTGTGCGACTGGCACACACACAGGAGTCAAGTCCAGCCATGGAATCAACCCACAGAGGGACGTCCATGGAGAGATCTGCACTTGACCCCCAGGAACCAGCAGTGGAGGCAGAGGGACATCAGGTTGCGCCAGTCGGGCTGCAATCCAGTGATGTCCGGCAGAAACATCTGTGGAAGGTGACCATTGGAGATCGGCAAGCGGACAGCTGCTGGACTTTGGGGCCACCATTACCTTGGTCCGACCTGTTATGGTCTGGCCAGAGGATTTGCTCCTGGGCACCAGGATGCAAGTGACCATGCCAGATGGAAGACCGAAGTCACTCCAGGTTGCCTGGGTCTTTTTGGATTGGGGATGTTGCATGAGGGAGGTGGGGGTATTGCCTGGGTTGGATGCCGAAGTTTTGCTCAGTAACAACCTGGGGCATGTAACCTGTTTGTTCACAGCAGAGCTGGCTCCTGTTGCAGCGATTACTTGGAGCCAGTCATCAAGGATCACAGCAGATTCAACCCCTGTCCCCCTGCATTTGTGACCAACAGTTCCAGCGGTCTCTGCAGAGACCAGACACGTAAGCCAGACTGAGTAGCGACCAGAGATTTACCTTCCCCTTTACAGGTTCCTGTGCCCCCTGACTTAGAGACTAAGGTTCGGTGGCCAGTGTTAGGGACAGAATTTAGGGATGCGGTGAAAGCTGACCCAGCTTAGAAGGTATGAGACTTCGGGCGTCCGAGTCCCGGGAAAGTGAGGGGTCAGACCACTTTCTGTGGCACTGCGGGCTCTTGTATAGGGAGCAAGGTTCTATTGGGAAAGATAGGGTCTGGACTGGTAGAAGACAGCTTGTGGTACCCAGGGAGTATAGGCAGCAATTATTGTGGGTAACCCACTCCATTTCACTAGCGGGGCATCGGGAAATCACTCGCACGAGAGCCCGGCTGTTGCAGCGTTACTACTGGCCGGGGGCATCAGGCGCAGTGGCAGAATTTTGCCTCTCCTGTGATTCCTGCCAGCGAGTAGGTAAGGCGGGTGATCGTGTGAAGGCACCCCTGAACCCGTTAACGGTAATAGGAGAACCTTTCCAGAGGGTAGCTATGGACATAGTAGGTCCCCTTATGGTTCCCAGCTGGTCAGGGAAGCGCTACATTCTCACGTGGTGGACTTTGCCACCCGGTACCCTGAGGCTGTAGCACTTGCGACTATAGATTCTAAGGCAGTGGCAAAGGCATTATTAGTTATCTTCACTAGGGTAGGTTTCCCTAGCGAGATCCTAACCGATCAAGGGTCGCAATTAATGAGTGAATTGCTACAGTGTCTCTGGGATGCGTGTGGGGTGAAGCACCAGCGCACAACCCCTTATCACCCCCAAATGAACGGATTATGTGAGAGGTTTAATGGTACCCTGAAAAAGATGCTGCGAGCCTTCGTAGAGGCGGAGGGGAAAGACTGGGAGATTCATCTGCACCACTTGCTGTTTGCGTACCGAGATACCGCAAGAATCTACAGGCTTTTCTCCCTTCGAGCTGCTATATGGTCGCAGGGTACAGGGACCTCTCGACCTATTCTGTGAGGGATGGGAAGGGGAGAGTACCAATACTGATGCCTCTGTGCTTCATTATGTGGTAACTCTCAGAGACCGGATAGAGATGCTCATGGGGTTGGCACAGGACAACCTCAGGGATGCTCAAACCAAGCAGAAAACATGGTATGATCCGAATGCCCATAGCAGAACATTCATCCCAGGTCAGCAAGTGCTTGTTCTGAAGCCCACTCGGGAGAACAAATTAATTGAATTGGAGGGGGCATCTCTGTGTTGTTTAGTACAGTAGTTCCATTTGTGGCTGTCAAGGCCTCTGTCTGATTATGTTTACTTAACTAACCAGGTGTGTGCTACTATGGTTTCTGCAATCTGAACGTTTCCATCCAAGATGACCTCCTACAAGATTAAAAGAACAATTTTGCACATAAAATCGAGGTGAAAGATGTGAACATACTGTATGTACGCTTACATTTTGTAATGCAGGGGTGCGCAAAATGGGGGCGTGCGTCCCAGGGGGACGGGAGATTTGTCTGGGGGGGCGCGGGCGGTTGCAGAAGTCCCGCGCTCTCCCCCTAGGCATTTAAATTAAATGCCGGGGATCGCGTGAGGCCTCTGCAACAAGAAAACTTACCGGGATTCAGACGTTGTGACGCGTCTCCATGACAACGTGGCATCAAACGACGCTGGGTTACGTGACGTCACAGGTGTCAAATGACGCTGCGAGCCACGTGACCTGATGTCACGTGACTCCGGAGCGTCATCTGACGCGGCTACAGTTAGGAGGGAGGGGAGCAGGAATCCGGAGCAGGCCAGACAGGGGGATGCAGCAGGAAAGGTTTGCGCTCCCCTGTATGGTAAATTTCAGTATATGGTTTAATCCGAGAGCTCAGAAGAGTAGACAGTCATTTTCTTTATGGTTATTCCTAGTTTGGGAGACCTCTATACAACTGCAGATCTGGGAGGGTAAGGAAAGATGTATGTTTTGGTGCAAGAAAAAAAAAAAAAAAAAGAATAGTCTTGTATATCTTTATAATGTATAAAATAACAAAACAATTGAGGTTATTGTATATTGACATCAATATGTATCATAAATAGGACAATCAACCTACCAGCAGTCATAAAGCTTTTGTTTGAGATAACATCAGTGGCAGGAAAACATTATTTGGCCCTCCTTGCAATTTATTTTAAAGAGGCCCCCTATTTAAAATCAGCAAAATATAGAGTTTCCACCGGGGTCCTCGTGTCAGCGGCCTTGCGAGCACCCCCCTTTCACACACCTCCTTGCTCTCAACCCAGTCACAATCCCCACCCCCTTCACTCCCCCACCAAACACACACCCACATACAATTATATACACACACACACAATTACACACACACACACACGCTCCCCCCACAGATTCGGACATGTGGCCGCGGTTATCTTGCCGCCATCATGTCTCGTGGCCACTGACAGACCTTTTTCCGCAGCCGCTCTGCTGCTGAACACTCAGCCTCAAGGCCGTTTCGCCAGTAAGGTCAATTATTTTAACGAGTTAAACGGCTATGGTAGGGGGTTATGGATATGGAGTTTTAGGGCAAAGGGTTAAGGTTATAGTAGGGAATTAGGCTAAAGTGGCGAAGTGGCCGGCGTAGAGATGTCTCTGCGGTGAGGAGTGGCAGCTAAATGCCGGAAGCGAGTTGGTCAGGGCAAAACAGCCGCGACCAAATGTACTAGACCACACACACCCAATTCCACACACACAATTTCCCCCCACCCCCTTAGTATTTTACTTGGAGGGGGGGCGGGGGCAGAAGGGGGAGGAGCAGTTCTGCGTCTCTATGGAAGCAGGAGAACAGGCAAGGGGAGGAGGAATTGGCTGTGGAGTGACGGCCCGGCTCCAGCTTTAAGCAGAACAGAAGCAGCACCAGCCCAGCACACATCTTGGGACTGACCTCTCTCTGCAGCCGGGCCCAACTTCCAGGCAGGTCACGCCGATGCTCTTGGGCGGGGTTTAACGGCACAGTGGTTACACCACTGGATAGCATAATACTTATACCCAGTCTACAAAACAAATATCTTTTAAAATAAGAGATTCAAAAAAAGCCGTAGCTCCGGAGATAGTGCTACCACAATACCGCTGTGGGGGTCCATGTTTACGGCTCGAACCCAACACAGTGATAATTCTCTGGCGCCAGGGCAGCCAAGGTTACGGTCATGCAGCCTGACCTGGTGTCGGACACAATAAGTCCTGCTACATTCGTACTTACTTGTGCCTGGTATAACCAGTTGTTGACTTTTTGATTCCTGAACAGGCATGTTCAGACCAGGGGAACTTTAATGTTCTATGGGGCAGGGAAAGAGGGTGGCACAGAGGGATAAACATATGTAGCAGCCAAGAATAACAATTGTCTCAATGGTCAAGCCAACCGCTGCTGGCAGAAGGCCCTGCTAGAATAACTTAGTAGTAGTTCACTGAATGACTCAGCACTGGAAATGTATGAACAATGTCTGCCAGTCATAGATAACCTGCAGGTTAAACGTACAGATGTCATGCTACTGGCAGTTTGCCTATAGTCAAGTGGTAAGCAATGATGTCATTATCATTACTGTATGGACGTAAGTAACATCACAGCTTTTGAAATTGCAGATGCAGGTCCCGTTCCGCTCATCATCCCTGTAAATAAACATGCTGCAGTATAAAGCAAATCGTGTGTATAATTCTATGATTCAAATGTTACTACAGAGCAAAGCACTTAAAAAAAAAAACCCAAAGCTGATGTTTAGAGCTACCTATCTGTCCATAATCCCTCCACATTTAAATGAAAACATCTCACGTTTGTTGCAGGTGCAAATAAATGAGATATTAAATATTAACCATACATTTTGTGAATCTGCCACCTGAAATAACATGGTTTCAATACAGATTCATTTCAGAGCAACTCAGTCACTCGCAGTGTTTGCAAGAGAACAGAAAAAAATCCGGCAAAAACAAATAGTGTGCACATTCCATGAAGTGCGTTCACACGAGTGTTAGGCAACCCCTGCTGCTGCAGGCAACTGCAAGGCACATACCATGTGAACCCTCTGCAGAGAAGAGATGGGAAAAAAAAGTTATTACAAATATTATTTTGATTTTATAAGTTTGGACATTAGCAGTTTAATCCTAAATTGGTTCATATAGAATGTGAGCCGTTGTAACTACAGTATGGAAAACTGGGACGGCTTCATTTTTTTCAATTATTTATCTCTCTCTTCTCTGTTTCTCCCACAAATGTTGAGGGGAAAAAAAGGATTTATTTTGGGAAGTCTCGCTTCCTTTCTCCTCCCCAGGCAAACAATATTGTATATTTAAAAAAATAAATATATATATATATGGTCAAATTAGCTTTCTATCAATGTTTAATAAATATCGAAAATGTTGGTCACAATGTCACTACTTTTTAAAGAGACGTGGACCTCTGAACATAAGAATGATTTCTGCCCTTTCCAGCATCTGAAGTTCTCTCTGTCACATGTACAGGCAGTCCTCGTTTTACAACGCTTCGCTTTACAACGAATGGCTTATCCAACGCTATGCAATGCATACCTATGTTCATTTTTACAATGCCAAAACAGCTTATCCAACGCTCTTACAACGCTTTGCAAAGTTGTTTGTGTATATAATATATATATTATATAATATATTATACTATATAATATATTATTATATTTTATGTTATATTATATATATATATACCATAACTTAACTCAGTATTATGGTTTAGCCTATCCCATAGCCTCTCTTGCATTCCCAGTAAAATCAACCCCACACTGATGAGACCCATCAAGGTCGAAACAGCTGTCTGTGGGTGGTTTTCTGGGTATGCACCTTAACCCTGGCTGTGCTCAAAGCTGTGACCATGCAGCAAGTTTAAGCCTATAGGGAACCATGTTAAAAATGGTTATTGAGGCAAAAAGTGACACTGTGTGCTCATTTGCATGTCATTTCCCAGAATCCCTTGCTGCAGTGGAAGTGCTGTATGCTGGGTGATAATGGGGAAAGGCGGGGTTGCAGACCTGCCTAAGACATGCAGATGAGCATACAGTTATATTTGCATATTTGCTTTCCTGTGGAGGGTTTTTGTCACTTTTTTTACTCACCATAACTTAACTCAGTATTATATATATGATATATGATCTATATATAGTTAAGTTATGGTGAGTTAAAAAAAGGCGGGGTTGCAGACCTGCCTAAGACTGCAGATGAGCATACAGCTATATTGCAATATATTATATATATATATATATATATATATATATATAATACAGTATATACACTATATAATTTATGTGTGTGCTGCGTATCTTATTGCCTGCGTAAAATATTTGGTGTATTTTAGTGTTAAAAATGCCTTCAGGAACGGAACCTTTCATTTAAACAGTGTTCCTATGGGAAAACGTGTTTCGCTTTAAGACGTTTTGCTATCCAACGCCATTTTGAGTAACGCATTGTGTCGGATAACCGAGGACTGCCTGTACTCTGTATCATCGATACTTGATATTTTCTAAACATTCATGTGTTTCTTTGTTTCTGATCCACATGGCTTAGTCTCCAGGATGGTAAGAGTTGGAAGTGCAGCTTTAACTTCACAGTACCCCAATGCTCACCCCAGGCAAAGATTATTGGTGAATCTAAAAGAACCGTCTGACAGCAGTCGTTCTAGAATGAAGATGCATTCTTTTTGACATAATGTAGGTAGAGGAAGACTGCATATAAGAATACATAACCCACCAACCACTAACTACGCCTGGCGATCTTCCTTACTGCACACTATACGTGACCACTATACGTGACTCCGGGCCCTACCTTTTTCCCACAAGGTTATCTATGTCTACACAAATAACCTGCCAAAATGGCAAGCCTGAACACATGCTAAATAAGCAAAATGTCCAAAGCACAGAAGCTGCTCACCCCAAGCTATTGGGGCACCTCACATTCCAACACAGAAGTTAACGGAACAGATATAAAGAAGTGTGGCCTGAAACAAAGACTTCATGTTTCACTTCTTCCTAGCACCAAAGTGAACCACCGGCTTTGAGACATTTAACATTTTAAAGCAGCAGTTCAAGCTGTTGTTCCCCCCCCCCCCCCCATACAACATGTGCATCAATACAGTTTACACACTGACAAGTGATTAGTCAAGTTACTGATCAATCGGTGAAGATTCAGCTCGGGGGTTCATTAAAAGGCTGTTAGTGCAGCAGAAGAGGACACAAGATGCAAAGTTCTGTGGGGAAGATCATGTGACCAGGTAGTCACTAGACACTGCACCAATTGTACTAAAGAGAGGGCAGGGCTCAAAAAGGGGTGTGCCAGAGCCTGTTTCAGAAGAGGAAGGGGATGCGATGTTGTAAATGGTTGCTATAGGAACAAAAAGTGCTTGTTACATTTTTTTTAAATGCTACAAGTATTTTCTCAGCACAGAACTGATTTATTAAAAAATAAATAAACACATGTAGGATATTACTTGAACTGCAGCTTTAAAACAAAGTGATTTAATGTAAAAGTTATATGGTTTATCATTCCACCATATCTATGGGCAGGTATTTCTCTCTAGTGTTCCCATTTCTCTCACTAGTTTTTACCATTGTACTAATGCTGGGTGAATGTGAAACTGTTGTAAGGTAAAGCACTGCACAATATACAATAAAATACTATGGCAGCTGTACCCACAAGAATAGCTTTTGCTATTTAGTGGTCTAGGATTAGGTCAACAATATTCATTTCATTTAAAGCATACGTTCCATTAACACTGCAAGCATCTGCAAGACAGAGTTACAGCACATGAAACAAGCAGTTATATATTGCAAGCTCACGAGAAGCTGTTTTTCCCTTCACATTACATCATCTGTGTGTTTTTGTATTTCTAATTACTGAAAAATATTTTATCTGGAAAACATATTTGCTACTTATCGCTTGACATGGCACGTCAAGTTCCAAATATATGACGGATAGGAAATAATGCCATAGATGCTCAAGCCAATTCAGTTATCTTCTTGGCTGAAGATCTAGGAATTAGTCTGTAATCAAATATGTGGATTTGTTGAAAACCTGTGTGTGTTCCTGTCTGGGTGAAATTATAAGAGTCTGCCAACTCAGCACTGCCAAGTTCACAGTGATATCACTTCTGGATGCCTGATGCAGAGCACAGGAAACGATAATGTCTTACCTTCATTCAAAACACCTCATATGAATTGTTTTTTTCCCCGGATTCCTGGGAAGTCAGAAGAATTTAAGAAGAATATCAGGAACTGTTTTCCAACACATTTGTTTGTGCAGATTATAGATTTCCGACTAAATCCACTCATTCAGGAAATGATGTGAACAGGTCATTGTTACAAGACTGAGGCAGCAACAGTTGGTTTAGAAAGTCACGATAGGTATTGTAGAAAAATAAATGAAATAAGACCAAGTATTGGCTGCAATGTCTAGACAGTTTTTTGGCAAGCAGCAGATTGCATAGAATTTGGAACCAATAGGCACTTCCTCACTTGAAAAAAAAAATGATGTTGCTCCTTAGCTCTGCATAGCAGCGAAAAGTTTGACATGCATGCTTTTTTTTTTTTAATGCAAGCAGGGTGCTGTGTCGTTATGGTATTATGACTTCACAAAGTTCAGTGAAAATCAAAGTGACCAGGGCGTCCCTACTGTATGTCTCCAGCTCACGTATGGTCAGGTCATGCAAGTCAATTCAGTTGTAGAATGAAAAAATGTTTGCAAAGGATTAGAACTCTTGCAAGGATACAAAACAGTGTTCGGAGGCAGGAGAAAATATTCTGCGCGTGACTGTATTCTGCACTGCATGTGTATCTGCTGGGAAAGAGGGTTAATCATGGTCTCTGATGGGGATTTTCTTATGGTCAGCTTATTAACTCTTTTCTTTCCAGATGTGAACCGCCATGCTGATGTGTAGCACTTTGGTGCGTTACAGTGCACGGCAAAGGACACAGATAGAGCCCAATTTACATGTGCTGCCAAGGTAAAAGGTTGTGCTGGTTTCGGGTACTTAGCTAGTCCTGTTGGCATGGCATGCACAGTGTTTAACACATTCCCTGCCAAACACCTGCAGTGCAATAATTATAATATTCATGTACAGATGACCTCTTTCTGCAAAGTTTACTTGTGTGCAGGTCTCACAAAAATAACATTTTCTGCTCATCTTTTAGACGTCTGGTATCATGTACTCCAAAAACAAACAAAACAAAAAAAACTTGGTGGTCAGTTTCTATCAGTATGCTGCAATGCGGCCACAAAAATGGGTATTTCTCCACTGATTGCACAAGGAAAATTGACATTCATGAAAATGCTCAAACTGGCAGGATGGCTCTCAAAGTAAAGCTTACGGCAGCAATCCCGTTCCAAGATACCTAAATATTATTATTTTAAATATACCCAAACTGAGAGGTCTCTTGCAGCAGGACTAAAATTAGACAACCTATTGACTTTACACCTAAAATATGTAAACTTCATAAGAAAAAAAAAAAAAGATAACTTTTTGGGGGCCTTGTATAAATCGCTCGCTCGCAAATTCTATCAGCAATCCGCACAGAATTGTTTTGTTTATTTTGTTTTCATTTGAACGTTACGTAAACGTCCCAGAGACGGGCCACATAAACGTTACCACTGACCAACAAATAAGAGGAATACCGCTGTGGCACAGTTACCAGTAATCCCTGTATGCCAGAGCCCATTGTTACTTTGATAAAATGCCAAACATACCATTAATATAGACAGATCATTCATCCTTTTCGACTGTATTCTAACTGCTCTGCACTGCTCAGAAATAAAGTATTGGGGGGTAAAGAAGCAACACAAGCCTCCATCAAGCCCAAGTTATCAAACACACAGAATTAGATCACCAACTTGAAAAGCTCATTGTACGGCTTCCAACACATAACGCATCTTTTGAGGTCTGTTATAGGTCATCTACACTTTGCATTTCCACCCATCAGGTAAAAGAATTGCCGTTGCAGTGATCAGCATTCCAGCACGTTTCAGTGATGGCGAACTCCTTTTTCAGGCCAGTAACCTAGTGATGATTGATGATACTTCAGACCGACAGTAGCGGATAGGGAAGCTTGGCTGCAGTTCAGTGTTATTGTAAGAAATCTCAAATATTTATTCCATCTCCTGCACTCACTGTAATCACATTTTCACCATGTTGCCAGGAAGGGAGCTTTGACATGAAGCCATAAATTGACACAGGCTACCATTGTTGCACTTCTGCAATTGCAAACACTGAAATAATATTTAAAAAAAAGTTATATATTTTCCTACCTGTAGCTGCAAGACGACTAAAATTACATTTTAAATGCAAGCCTCGTAACAACATCCTTTCATTATTGCATTTAATTTGTTTATTTCAAACAGATTGCTTAAAATTGTTTCCACAGATTGCTTTCGTACAGATCAAATCACAGTGATGCCTGAAGTTGCACATGTAGGCTCGGAATATTCCCCGGGTGGGAGAACAAGCGAATGAGCAGAGATATACAAAGAATAAAAATAAAAACACACCATAATACCATTACAATCACGTAGAGCAAATAACCAAAACAAGTTGACAGATTCAAATGGGCCGTTTAATACAACCGGCTTGTAAAAAGAGGAACTAAAAAGCACTACTAACTGTGTCAACCATGGCAGATTACGCCTTAGAGGCTACACTGTTACAGTACCACACAAATAAGGCTACTGTATATATCAAGGTACAAAAACCAACACCTTTCTTTGCTGGTAAGCTCATGCTGAGAGCCACTTAACAAGCGATTTTGCCTTGCATGCCTCATTCTGTTAAATGAGGCGAAGTTTTATGGGGCAACAGGATGAGATTTGGGATTGATAATTTTCTACTTCTTGCCCATCCTTACAAGAGTTTACATAACCGCATCAAATGCAAGTATCTCCTATAGCAAGTGACCGCTGCATAGAGGGAAAAAATGCCCTTCCGGGGAGTTTAATACAGTCTGCTTTCGCTGTAGGTCCTATGTCAATATGCTGAAAAGCTGTTTTCCCTGCACTGGAGAAGATTTTAGTCCCATTACTTAAACCTAGTACTTTCATCCAGTCCATAATTACCAGTTTTAATGCGAGATTTAACAGCTTGAACTCCAAAAACTTCAGGAAATTAATGGTTTGTAATCTTCCATTCTGAACGCCTGGACTGACGGTCCTGTGTCAAATCGATAATGTAGTCTCCCATATCTAGAAAACTTTATTTTTTTGGGGGGGGGGGGGGGCTCTTTAAAGATGGATTTCAACTACAATGACTCTTTGGTAAATATGGAATTTAATAATTTTGAACTAGAGAGAGATTTAATTATGTCTACCAATAACAGAAATTAGAATTTCACACCAAAACAATAGTTCCTAAAGCTTTGCTACGTTTGATTGCTGGTGGCGTCGAAACAGCTATAGTACAAAATTAAAACCTCCCCTACTATAATGACCTCTAATTAGTTGTTGGCTGCTGTGGCAGTGACTAACTTAATACAAACTTAGATGTATGAGACATAGGAATTTTGAAAGGGGCATAACGAAAACCTCACTTGTTGACCAAAAAGGTATTCCTCATACAGGCCCAAGATTTGTATGGGCTGAAAATAATATCATACTGTAAGCAGGTTACCAGGTGATTCTCAGATAATCAGGCTTTCCTTTGTGTGTAAACTCACTGCTGATATGACTTATGTCACTTTATTGCTCAACTACTGTATTAGGTACAGTGAAAGATATGTATTGCTTGAGACTATACACTAGTGGATGTACTCAATACAAAAAAAGTGTTCAATAGTATGAATGGCCCTAGACTTGTCGTCTACGACAAACAAGACAACACTAATATACTGTACATTATAATTAACAGAAGTGGCAAAAAAGTCCATGGCATGCATATGTGTAATAAAATACCCCCTAGATATAAAAGTGTGTATTGTTCTGCTTGAAAATCATTTATGCGCAATAATATTATTAGCAGCGTATACAATGAACCTGCTGCTCTCGCATTACAGATAGGCAGGCCACTAGCCCCAGGCAAAGTTCTGTAGCTGCAGGCCCCATCACCAACATTTCATCTCATCTCTAGATCATACTGAGGCACTTAAACAATGAGGTAATGGAAGTGACAGGTATGGTACTCCTCTCCTTTTAACAAAAGAACCAGCAAGTAAAACCATGAGGCAAAAGTTGATTATTATGTGCATAGGAAAGCGCTTAGAAAGAAGCCAGTTTGGAAAGATCACTGTCCATCTCAGTATACTGTTCTTGCAGACGCACCACTGCTTTCCTTTGCTCTTCATCCACTGCCAGACGCCACTGTTCTTGTTCTTTCATGAATACTTCCCACTGGGCTTGGCGCTTCTCTACAACCAGCTTCATCACGTCACTCTGTGAAAAGGAAGATTTCATGTTTCTGAGGTGTATTCAGTCTTTCGCATAATACCAATCACAGTGCAGAGTTTTAGTAGCTATAGAGGTCCTAGAGAAGTGTAGGTTTAATGTACTGTAGGTTGTGATGCGATCATAATAAACCCATATACAGTAGCTACATACAAGGTCATTTCTATCTATCAAGGACTATATTTTATACGTTAAAAAAATGGTATAACATGAAATCAGTGCACATAACCCTCTGAAGCCCATTTAAACTTTTGTTAAATTTGTTTCTGACTTAATACTGAAAATGTTCACAATGCTGCACATGTATGCCTGATAGCAGTTATACCTAAAAACTGAACACCACAAATCCCTCACTTAGGCATCACCAAGTCGCTTCACAAATTGTTGTGATGTCAGCACTGCCTCTCCCACCCAATGCATAGTGCGTGCTCATTTACAAAACACACACAACTGGACTACAGCATCTGTAACTAGGGGTTTATACATTATAGTAATGTATGTGTCACAGATTCCTTATGTACAGCATCCCCAACCCAAACCATACTTCCTGCTCTTCTGAACAGGCCTGATGACACTAACATGTGGATATTTATCATGGATAGAAAAAAACCCATCAAATATGAAGGGAAAATACACTTTTTTTTGCCCTGCATTGGCTTTGCGGTGACCCGATAATCAGGTTTGCTGAACTGTACAGGAAAGAAAAGAGAAACTGGAGGCTTTTACGTTGATTAGGACATAACAGGAAACATTAGTTAATAAATAGTATATAAAGACATGAACAGATGATATCTTTTTTTCCATGGAAAAAGACATAGCTTTGGGTGGAGAAAATATACATGGTTACTATACATTTCGCTATAGATTCCACACAGTGTATTGCTTTATGATTCTGTACTATTGTTTACGGTCTGCTCCCAAACAGGCATTTTATCTCCATCTGTGTTTCAATAGGTTATTCGTTCTCAATAACATCTAACTTCTGTTCTTTTAAAACGTTGCCACAAACAATGCACAAGTCAAGCCAATTAAAACCGTGGCACCAAGCAACTTGATGCAATATATAAACTGCAAATCAGTAGCACAACAAAACCAGAAATGTTGTTATGTTTCAGCTACTTTGGTGCACGATTAGAATACATTGCTTGAATAGACTTGGGGAAGCAATAGGCTACTCTAGATACTGGTGAATCCGCTGTGAATAACAGTGTTAGCAACATGTGACCTTTACGTAAATCTGCATGCGCTTCAAACGCCGGTTTAACATTGTCCCTTTGCAATGACCTGAGCATGAAAATTCCATGTGCTGTGCTACATACTCTAACGCTAGAGAGAGTACAAAAACGTACACATTAAAAGTGAATCTGTCTCACTCCTTCACACAGAACGTCGCAAAACTGTTGCTTTTTCAGGACTTTAGGAGCAACCGTTACTAAATTTACTAAGTGTCGATTTGGGGCATCACACGGAGATTCACATTAACAGTCATCGACTTGACTGGCAGGTAACGTGGGATTGCAGTGCAATTCCCTGCACCAGATCTTAGTGAACCTCTGCGCATTACTCACTTTAATAATGAGAAAGAGAAAAGAAAAAAAAAAAAAAAAAGAAGTCAAGACAGTAACCGTCTTGGTATTTCAGGCAAAAAAAAACAAAAAAAAAAAAAGAAATGTAAGAATCCCTATACAAAGGAGAGAAACTTGTTAAAAATGTCATATGTATGGTGTCGTGTTTACATAGTTTTCACTTAATTGTTGATAGGTTAGTTCTGTTTCTCCCCCCCCCCCCCCCCCCCGCCTGCGTTTGAGTTTCAGTTCAATTGTTGGCTGTGTGTCCAATTGCCGCACACTGTTGTATTGTTGCATCAGTCGTGTTTTAGGCACTTATGGCATTAAAAACACTAATGCAAGGCAATACTAATCTAACGTGTAATATTTTAGGATACTTTTTTTTTATTACATGAGAAAAAAAAAGTGCGATATGAATCTTGTTCCAAATTTGCTATACAAATGCCTATCAGGCAGAGATTGCTCTTCTATGAATGTTTTGCGGGACCAAATTGACCGATTATCTGCAAATATTTCACTGGCAAGTGTCATCTTAAAACAAACACACACAAAAATCCTCAGAAGGCCAGGAGAACGAGGGCCTCCAAAATAAGTTGCAAGAGTGCAATGTTGACCAGTTACAAGAATGCTTCATTCCAAAAGTGACTTTTCAGGCAGGTCTTGAAGATGGGGAAAGAGGATGCTTCTTGCATAGTAGGCAAAAAGAGCCCAGAAGTAAGGGGCAGCATGAGAGAAAGATTTCAGGCAGGACAGAGCAGTAGAGACACGTGGGACAGTGAGAAGACCACCTTAAGAGGCGAGGAGGGCAGGAGAAAAGAGCCCTAAGGGAGAGGAGGGGAATTTTGTAGACAATATGAAATGTAATGGTTACCATAGAATGGTATACAAATCCCATGTCAATCATGGAAATGTTAAATAAAGCTTTGTACAGTAGTATAGCAAGATCATAATGTAAACATTGTACTAAGACGAATCAGAGTGGAACATGGGAATTTTAGCTTAGTACGATTACAAACAATTTACTAAACTTTGACCTCTTCACCAGCACTGCCTGTCTGCTTTCTTACTTAGTACAAATAATGAATATACCAGTTACTTCTTGACTTGACAAAGAGAACTCTGCTCTTGAAGAGCTTGTCTTGTTAGACAACTTAAAGCCACAGGCATTATCTATGAACAAGGTGATAAGGTTTAAAATTAATGGTGGGTATTGAGAGGGCAGTATACGGCTTTCACATTTAATCTCTAGGCTACACATAAAACACCGTTGCTTACTATGTGCCTTAAAAATAACAGGTAGTTATATAAAGCAATGTTTAAAAAAAGATAAATATAACCTGGGAACACGTCGCTACCCCAGACAGACACACATGCAGTAGTATAGGATCAGCCTGGTGCAAGGGAGAATAAACAGTAGAGAACACACAAATAATCAGCCAGGATTATATAAAGCCCCCTATAGTTGCACTCAAAGGCAGGTGACAAAGTAAGTGCAATATCACTACATAGAAGGCCACAAAATAGCCTATTCCCAAAATAGGGTAACCGCCCAAGGTCACAAAATGAAAATAATAAATGTTTTAATCAATATATAAAAAACGACGAAACACAATAAAAAGCACCGAGGTGCCGGGATAAAATCCCCAAATGCGTGGAGTCACGGAACAAAGGAGGGAATAAATGATATTCCTAAATAACACAGCTATATATACACAGTCTAAAGAGAACAATGTATAGTGTGAAACTGCATTATATCGTATATAGTCATAGACTGTTGTGCGTCAGCATAAACAAGCAGGTATAGTATATGACTATATACGATATAATGCAGTTTCACACTATACAGTGTTCTCTTTAGACTGTGTATATATAGCTGTGTTATTTAGGAATATCATTTATTCCCTCCTTTGTTCCGTGACTCCACGCATTTGGGGATTTTATCCCGGCACCTCGGTGCTTTTTATTGTGTTTCGTCGTTTTTTTTATATATTGATTAAAACATTTATTATTTTCATTTTGTGACCTTGGGCGGTTACCCTATTTTGGGAATAGGCTATTTTGTGGCCTTCTATGTAGTGATATTGCACTTACTTTGTCACCTGCCTTTGAGTGCAACTATAGAGGGGTTTAAAAAAAGAGACAGTTCTATTTTCTTACTTCACTGTAATGTACAAGAGGATAGATCTTTCAACCTTTCCAGGCTTTCCCTACTCATTGATATTTAAACCACGAATGTAATTCTATATTTTGTGAAGAGGCCATTGACTTCTGTAGGGAGGCGGGTTCAGCCCGATCAGAAAATATAGAAGAAGCCATGGATCAAGTGTTTGATCCGGGTTATCGCGCCCTCTGGCGTTAACTTCTATTGAAGTCCACGGAAGTTAACGCCAGAACAGGTGTGATAACACGTACCGACACTTGATAAATATTCCCTATGAGCTTTATTAACAACGACGCAGAGTTTGAAGCAGGAGAGCCTGGTTCAAATCCCAGTGTCAACTCCTTGTTTATCTGGGGCAAGTCACTCAGTGCCTCAAGCACCAAAAAATAGATTGTAAGCTCTACTGGACCGGGGACTCGTGCCTGAAAAACTTCTATGTACAGAGCATCGTACACATGCCAGCGCTATACAAGAAAATGTAATCATTATTATATCTAAAAAATTAGTACGCAACCATAATAAACAAGTTCAGTGTGGGCCGCTTCTTTTGAAGTCAGCATGCAAAATTGTGCTGCCTGAAATGTGAAGAAATTGAGAAATAAAACAGATGTGTGAGCACAAAATGGTTACAAGATTTTACAGGGCAAGATCGCTTCACGGCATATTGAATAGGAGACAACACAACAGTTGACCAGAAAGCAACTCTTTGTCAAGAATTCAACAGTCTGAATGGCTTCCCTAAACAAATATAACCTTGCTAATGGCAACAGCTTCACTGCTTTTTCTAAATGAAGTACCAGTTGAATTTTTCTAGGAGGCCTCTGAGTGGGGAAGTGTTTGTTAATCAAGTATTTTCTTTACCTTTATCCTCATCAGACAATTAATAAAGTTAAGGGGAGGAGGGTAGAGAATAGAGCTGGGCTATGCAAACACTTAAGTAAACACACAATGAAATCAGACAGAGGAAATCATACCCCTCCCAAGTCTCAGATCCCCTTAAAAATGTCTGACAGTAGTTCCCTTTGGTCCCATGAGTGACGGTCACTTAAAACAGTGAATGCATGAATTGGAGGTGGTTCAGTGCAGGCATCTTCTTTTCTAAAATAATTTTCTTCAGCCCGTTTAATAAGTTACAAAAAGAAAATGGCACAGTTTCAGTAATATTTTCTACTTGTGAAAGATTGTTCTCTCGTTCCCAAGGTGGACATGTTTTACAGCTCTGGAACAGGTAACTTCTTAAAACTGAATGTTTGATCAGGTTTCTAAAAACAGCAGAGGCACTGGATGACACGGTCCTGTACCAAAAAGTTATTTTGTGCACTGACCTTTCTAAACATGTTCCCCTATTTTCCTGTAAACAGAGGGGTACTGTATGAACAGATCCCACGGGATTTCTACACTCCAGTCTTGGCTACAGCCTAGAGACCACTGTTGATTTTTAGTGGGAGTGTATAGGTCATAGTGGTTTCCCGCTCTTGATGTTAATACAAACAAGTACGGTTTAATCTTCTTAGTCTAAAGAATTAAAATATACCCATCATTTAAGGAAAGCAGTTTTGGCAGCTTCATAATGGCCCTAAAAGGTTACCAAAGTAAATTTACCGAGCTGAAAAAAGTAAAACAGCTTTTAAAGTAAATGTTGTTTGTCAAGACTTTTCCAAGGAGTCAAGTATCTGAAATATATGAAGTCAATGGAATATATTATTTTTGCATTTGAGACTTGTTCTGTATATATGCTGCCACATCACCTGCTTGTTCTTCACAACATCGGCACATTTTTATGGTGCTCAAATCAGGCAGAGACTTTATAGGAAGCTACACCCCAATTAAAATAATGTTAATCTAATATTATTCTTGTAAGGTAATAACCGTGTTTAATATATCAAGGTTGTCATTTGAATAAAATAAATCAAGGTAACCCATCAAGTAAAGGACTTCCTGGTCTCCTCTGTGTGCTACTTTCTCTCTGCTGTCATGTATGGCTCTGCCGGTGACAAGGACCATATGGTAACAGCATGAAGATAGAGTGCAATGTTATTATAAACCTTTTGTATTTCTTTGGCAGTGGTGTGCCAGTGTTAAACGTACCTATTGTTAGAATATTTTCGGCATCTATAGAGTTAAAAGCTATATGTGCAATTACAATGATGTCTAGGACACCTGAAACTTTCTGTACTATAATCACCAAAATGGCAACACGGAAGGTCTACTTTTTCACCCACGTGTTTAGAACATCAATATGCTTTTAAAGAAAGTAAAAAAAAAATACATACACATACATATACATATACATACTGGCTTTGCATTTAATCCCATCATGCTGTGCTTAAAAGCTGTGTGAACAGACAGCAGAGAATTTGCTTATAAGGGTCCATGTAAAAATGGATTTCAGGCAAAAGGTGGCACATTGTGTGTCCATTTGCATGTCATTTCCCAGAATCCCTTGCTGTAGTGGAAGCACTGTATGCTAGGTGATAACGGTGAAAGGCAGGGTTGCAGACTCTTTATTGGAGATATCTATCTATATATATATTTAACAAAAGAACAAGAAGAGTATTTCAAATGTCCAGCGTGTAGCCTGCCTCTGATGAAATAATAAAATAGCAAGAATATAGCGACATCGGAGCTTTTAAGACAGCACCTGATCAAATAAAACATTTCAGATAAATAACCAAAAAGGCATAATAGAGAATACGAAGCCTTCAGTCAGTGAACAGAAAGATCAACAAAAACACAATTCAAAAAGCATGTCATGCACGTTTTCACCTACAATGGGACATGTGATGAGCACTAACATGGTTGTTACAGAATACGCCGGTTTGAAATTTAGCAAGAATCAAATCTAGAGATTCCAAACTCTGGGTTGGTTTGTGAAGGAAATACAGCACACAATACAAATTACTGCTGTAATCTGACCAGGAAGAAATAAAAGCAGGAGATATTTTAGTGAGGTTATACGTTGACAACCAGGTCCCGAATATCACGTGGAGCTTACACAATAAAAATCATAACTACCACAGTGAAATATGCCTTTGGATTTAACATAATTGATGTCATTCACCTTTATCTATGAAAAGGAAGGATCCAGCGCTCCACGGGTTTTGCAAAAAGTTTCAAATTTATTGTGCCATACGCAACGACCGTTTCGACCTTAGTAAGTCTTTTTCAAGTGAAAGAATCATCTGCTCAAAGATTCCATTTTGAAAGATTTTATTGCACACGGGAGAAATCAATAGCATGAAACTATATGTTCCTGACATCTTTATCTCTCTTTCCATCAAGGCTGCACGAGATTGTGCTTTTTGTTTCTTTCAAATAAAAGAAGTGGACGTTTTCTGACATAATCCCCACTCATTAAAGAAGAGGATGGCGACGGATTCATGAGGATGGCAGCCCCTGCGGTGGCGGAATCGGGAGGAGTGTCGTGCAAAGGAAGAAATTGCGAGGATGTGAAGGAGTGCCATAACCTCGCGAGATTTCGGCCGAAAGACCAACCACGTGAGGAGTGTCGACACTGGAACGCGTAAGTGATTACGTGGAATGCACGAGGGCGCATGCGCGTGACGCACTTCCGGGATCATCCGGAATCAACATTGATTAGCAGCAGCAGTGGAGATTTCAAGAAGAAACCGAGGGATTCTGTTATAGCCAATCGGAAGCCTAAAGATAAGACTGTCAATTAGAGTTATATGAGTTGATTGCTATTTGTTCAGCTGTTTGATGTTTATCACTTTATTATTGATTGTGGGGGGTGTATATATATTCTGGTTTTTGCCTTTGGCATTATGCCTTTTCACTTGAAAAAGACTTACTAAGGTCGAAACGGTCGTTGCGTATGGCGCAATAAATTTGAAACTTTTTGCAAAACCCGTGGAGCGCTGGATCCTTCTTTTTCATAGTTAAAGCTTGGATGATTGTGACAGGTATCCCTTTTGAACCAGCAGCACCGGTAATACTGTTATGTATATGGCTTATGGTGTGCAGCATATTACTGTTTATTTGACTATGCACCTTTATCTACCAACATAAATTATATGCCAACACACCATGATAGGCAGATTTGTACACCTAAGTAATCCCGAGTACTAAATGGATGTTGCCAATTCATCCTGTGGTTTTGTACACATCAAGCAATACTGTTCACACCTCTAGTAAAATGTTTAGCTAAGGCTGCATAGATAAACATAGCCTATGCATCCTAATCACATCTTGGACTCTCCTGTATGGTGTAAGGAAAAGGCATAGTCTTCACAGCTTCAGGTTATGCTCTATGGATGATTGGATGAGTTGTCTCTGTGTTTTTGCCTTTACACAAAATTGGAGCCACCCAGAGAAAACTCCTAAATCAAAGAAGTTTGACTGCAAACCTGAACATGAAAATGTGTACTATAAGCAATTCAAGTCAAATATTTAAAAAACGATGAAAACTACAGAAATCCTTTTTGCAAAAAGAACTAAGGAGTCAACAATTTTGGGGGTTCGTTTGTTCATCAATTTATTCTTTAGTAAACAGCAAAAACATTCCAATTTTTTTTTAATAAAGTGCTTTTCTGGATTTTCCTTCTCAAAAGCTCTGATTTTCACTAAACATGTGTCAAGACTTAAAAAAAACTGTCAATAATCTAGCCTCATCCTACTTGTGATTTATAAGACACTAAAACGTCCTTATAATGGGCATTTTAATGACGTTCTGGTTCGAAACATGGAATATGCCTCTATGAATGTGTGCACATTCTGTACACACAATATTTGATGCACAATACAGTTAAAACTTCCACCTTTTTTTTTTTTTATAAAGGCAATTTTCATAGTGAGAAAAAAGAAATCCAACTCCACAAAAAAAAAAAATGCTGTGAATGTCACTGGTTATTTGCATACTCACAACCCCAAAGCTCTTGTGCATACAAAACAAGGTTATTATCTCCATCATCGTGATGTTTGCCACTCTCCACCACTGCTCACGCCCCCAGGGTGAGAATTAAAGAAAAAAAGGTATTAGCAGCAGTAGTCATTTCTCAATTGCAGTTGCTGAACACCGTTGCATTTTACCACTGAAGGGAATAAAATGCAATGGTGTTCAGCAACTGCAATTTTAGGAAGGCTCCCATGTTATGCTGGACCAATGTGGACATGTGGGCTGAAGGTCCCAAAGTGGCTGTGACCATTTTTACTTTCCGAGTTTCAACCGTACGTTATTTTTTTGGTACCAAAATGTTCTTATTAGCACTATTCTTCATATTTTAATTCAAACAGAGAATGTTAGCTGGTCACTGTAGGACAACATCTGTAGCCCTCTAAATAGCTTAGGTTGCTTATCACATTTTGCAAACTTATTGTAAGTTTGTTACTCAAAATGCCTAACATCTACATATCTATTCCACTAGCGGCTAGTTGGAATGTGAATCTTGAATGAAAAATAACGACTAGTCTATCAAGTGTTTTAGGTTGAAAAGGGAGAGGTGAAGGCTACTAAGGTTAGTCGGGACAAGCCTTACACAGATGCTCATACACGTACATATACAAAAGCAAGTTTGCTCAATACGCAAGTCAAACAACCAGAGCAGACGAGGGGCTTTAGTGATTCACAAATTCCTTGAAAGTACCTCTTGATGGAAGGGCCTGCCCACATGCATGAAAAGGTTTCTTCAGCCATACTACAAGGTATAAAAGAGCACCAGTTATAACCTGTACCTTTCCATTATGTTTTTTTTATTCTATAATAAAAGTAGCTTTTACCTCTCACCAATATGTGAAAAATACCACTTTCAGAGCAAACAAGCAATGGGAACATGTGGAAAAATGAAGCCAGCCCAAAGTTGAGCATGGGTTAAAGGGAAATACAGCGGCTTCTCTCATTCCCATCTCCTGTGTTACACGGACACCCTCTGCTGTCTTTTTCATGCACTATTTCTCTGTTCTCTCCAAGTTTTCTCTGAGTTCCCCTCAAAATAATCAGAGCTTGAAAAAGTGAAGTCCCGTGTACAGGCATTCCCCACATTAACATACGTAATGGGACCGGAGCATGTATGTAAAGCGAAAATGTACTTAAAGTGAAGCACTACCTTTTCCCCACTTATTGATGCATGTACTGTACTGCAATCGTCATATACGTGCATAACTGATGTAAATAACGCATGTGTAACAGCCTCTATAGTCTCCCCGCTTGCACACAGCTTCGGTACAGGTAGGGAGTCGGTATTGCTGTTCAGGACGTGATGACAGGCGCATGCGCGAGCTGCCGTTTGCCTATTGAGCGAGATGTACTTACTCGCGAGTGTACTTAAAGTGAGTGTCCTTAAACCGGGGTATGCATGTACTTGGTCTTTTGTGTACATACTGCCTTTGTTTCGACCTTTATGGTAGTCCCATAGCTTAAGTGAAATCCTCCAGCAGTTTCTAAAAAGAGATATTGATGTATCCACTCTTAACAATAAGGGACATGATCAGCTTTCAAATAATTGCGCCCAAGCACTGGACCTACTAAACTGTTGCAGCTTTTTTTGTTGTTGCTTAGTTAATGATGGGTAAAAAAAAGTGGTATGTATATAGTAGTATGGCGAGTGCTTTCACTTTGCCACTTCTAAAAGCTTTATTCAACCTTTAAAAAAAAGTTAAGAGCTCAAGCCAATAATACTTTTTGTGTTTGTTTTAGTGACACAACCACAGTTCTAAAGCATGTATGAGACGGGGTCTCCGGAGCTGACCCACATTAATGTGAGCTCCAGGGACCGGAAAGGGTAGGTTTGCCATGACCAAAATGCCGCTGGCGTACCGCCGCAAGGACACTTCGCCGCGAAGCCCGCTCCTGTGCATGTCCCGACCTCCCGCTCCGACAACTGCAAGTTTAAAATGTCACACGTGGGACATTTAAAGATGGCGCATTGGAGCGGCCTGTCTAGGCAGTGCAGCTGTCCCACATGGGACATTTAAACATGCAGTTGTCGGAGCGGGAGGTCGGGGCATGCAGCGGGCAGTCGGGCGGAGCGGGAGGTCGGGCCATGCAAACCTGGCTTGTCGGGTCGGCTTTGTGTCGGCTGGGTGCAGGAGTTGACAGTGCGGCGAAGTGTCCCGCAGCGAAATGTCCCAGCGATACCACAGTAGGTGCTGCCAGTGATCCATGATTCTTACATCTCCAGCGGCACGTGGGCCTATAAGAGGCAGCAACTTTAGAGAAATCAAAATGCCCACCAAATCTCACAAGACCAATAGGAAGCCGCAATGTGATCAAGGAGATGACGCTCTAGCTTCCTATTGGACGACTATTTGTGCCCAGAAAGTAACACGGGCAACTAAACGGGTAAGTGAACCGGGTAGTCCCAAGAACTTACATTACAGCGGTTTAACTCAGAAGGATCCCCGGTCCAAAATCCAGAAACAAAAAAACAATATTGAAATTCAGGGTGATTGCTGTCTAAAGTAAGTAGCAAGAGATATGGAAAGGGATAATATGGAGAACAAAGCTAAGAACAAAAGAAGATGAAAAAGACAAGATCTATGAACCAACCATGTTGCTTGCGGGCAATATCCAAGAACAGACATTAAAAGAAGTTAGCTGTGACGAGACAGGTCAGAAATCCACTGCAGCACAATACAAGAGAGAGGTCAGAAATCCACTGCAGCACAATACAAGAGAGAGGTCAGAAATCCACTGCAGCACAATACAAGAGAGAGAGAGGTCAGAAATCCACTGCAGCACAATACAAGAGAGAGAGGTCAGAAATCCACTGCAGCACAATACAAGAGAGAGAGCATAGAGACGTAGATAGAAGAGGATTTCAGAAATCCACTGCACTGCACCTACGAAGAAGATAGAGACGAGATAGTTGCATGAAAGTCCACTGCCGCCCCATACAAGAGGAGAGAGAGATAGAGAGAGGTTCCAAATCCCCTGCAAAGCCAATACAAGCAGAGAGAGAGAGAAGTTTCAAAAGCCCTTCCCACTGCCTGCGGCACATACAGAGAATAGAGAGAGAGAAGTCAGAAATCCACTGCACACAATACAAGAGAGCGAGAGAGAGTATTTCCCTAAAAATCCCCTGCGTCACAGTACACAGCAGAGAGAGAGCAGAGGTCATAATCCACTGCAGCCAATACATAGTAGAGAGAGAGAGAGGTCCGAAATCCCTGCAGCACAATCAGAGATAGGAGAGATAGAAGTCCAGAATCCCTGCACGACTGCATCAAACGATACAAAATAGTAGAGAAGAGATAGGTCGAAAACGCACCTCCTGCCACGGCACTCTCCTGCACGCACTCGCTCCCTGCAGCACTCGCTCCCCTGCTCCGCCCTCGCTACTCGTCTCACGCACTCTCCCTGCACGCACTCTCCCTGCACGCACTCTCCCTGCACGCACCTCCACGCACTCACTCACTGCCTCAGCTCTCACTGCACTCAGCTCTCACTGCACTCAGCTCTCACTGCACTCAGCTCTCACTGCACTCAGCTCTCACTGCACTCTCCATCTCTCACTCTCACTCACTCTCACTGCACTCAGCTCTCACTGCACTCAGCTCTCACAGCACACAGCACCTCACAGCACACTCTCACACACTCACAACAACACACTACACTACACCTCCCACTCCCCTCCCCTACCTTTGGTGTCGGCTGCTGAGATCGGAGCGGAGCTAGCATCAGGGGAGGGGGGGGTTCGTGAGAGAGGGGGGGGTGAGTGAGGAGCAGGCTGGGACTTCGGAGGGCCGTGTGGGCTATGGGCCGGAGGGCCGGTAGGTGTGGGGCCCGGGGGGGAGGAAATGGATGCCGGTGGGGGGAGGTAATGATAGGGTTGCGGCTGGACTCGCCGTTGGGTAGGGGACTGTAGGGCTTCAGGACACCTTCCTTCCTTCCTTCCCTCCTCACTACACTCCTCCCATCAGGCGCGCGGCGGCCATTTTTTTTAATTAGCACGACCCCGGTCAGCGCGTCGGATCGGGTGGCGCGAGACCGCGCTATACGGGGTTTACCTGTATATAGATATATACACATACACATACATATATAACACATATATACATATACATATCTACAGTGTACGACAAACCTATACATTTGCACGCCCCCGGGCAGTGGGATTTACATCGTGGCGATCTCCTATTGGCCCAAGCACACACGTGTGGTACAGGTGCGAGTAGTTTTTTTTTCGCGAGTAGATTTTTTGGTGATTTGTCGACCACTGTATATATACATAACATATATACATACACATATATACTGTCACATACACATAATATAACACATACACACATACAATACACATATATACACATCTACACACACACACAACACACACACAACCACAGGGGAGCTCAACTCAGTCCTCAAGACTCCCCCCAACAGTCAGATTTGAGGATATCCACGCTTCAGTAGAGGTGGTCAGTGTTCGACTGAGCCACAGCGTGAGTCACCTGTGCTGAAGCTGGGATATTCTTTAAAACCTGACCTGTTGTGGGTCATGAGGACTGGAGTTGAGCACCCCTGGTATATACCATGGTCATACTCTGTCAAATACTCCTAACTCCTCCTGATCTTCATTCTCTCCATACATATGTCTATGGAAATTTGAAGAAATCAAACCGAATTCATATACCTCGACACAGGATTTCTCATTACCCATCACCACTGCAGACGTTGCAGCAAGGCCTTGTGCTGCAGTGGATTTCTGACCTCTCTCTCTTGTTTGTCTGCAGTGGATTTCTGACCTCTCTCTCTTGTATTGTGCTGCAGTGGATTTCGACCTCTCTCTCTTGTATTGTGCTGCAGTGGATTTTCACCTCTCTTCTCTCTGTATTGTCTAGCGTGATTTTGACCTCTTCTGTCTATGTATGTCTGAGTGGATGTTCTGACCTCTCTCTCTCTTGTATTGTGCTGCAGTGGATTTCTGACCTCTCTCTCTCTTGTATTGTGCTGCAGTGGATTTCTGACCTCTCTCTCTCTTGTATTGTGTCTGCGTGCTGGATTTTCGAGGCTTCTGCTCTCTCTCTCTGTTTGTGCTGCAGTGGATTTCTGACCTCTCTCTCTCTTTGTATGTCTGCCAGTGGATTTCTGACCTCTCTCTCCTTGTATTGTGCTGCAGTGGATTTCTGACCTCTCTCTCTCTTGTATTTGTCTGCAGTGGATTGATCTGATCTCTCTCTTCTCTCTTGTATTGTGCTGCAGTGGATTTCTGACCTCTCTCTCTCTTGTATTGTGCTGCAGTGGATTTCTGACCTCTCTCTCTCTTGTATTGTGCTGCAGTGGATTTCTGACCTCTCTCTCTCTCTGTATTGTGCTGCAGTGATTTCTGCCCTCTCTCTCTCTCATTGTATTGTGCTGCAGTGGATTCTGACCTCTCTCTCTCTTGTATTGTGCTGCAGTGGATTTCTGACCTCTCTCTCTCTCTTGTATTGTGCTGCAGTGGATTTCTGACCTCTCTCTCTCTCTTGTATTGTGCTGCAGTGGATTTCTGACCTCTCTCTCTCTCTCTCTCTCTCTGTGATGTGCTGCAGTGGATTTCTGACCTCTCTCTCTCTCTCTCTTGTATTGTGCTGCAGTGGATTTCTGACCTCTCTCTCTCTCTCTCTCTTGTATTGTGCTGCAGTGGATTTCTGACCTCTCTCTCTCTCTCTCTCCGTTTGTATGTGCTGCAGTGGATTTCTGACCTCTCTCTCTCTCTCTCTTGTATTGTGCGTGCAGTGGATTTCTGACCTCTCTCTTCTGTCTCTTGTTTGTGCTGCAGTGGATTTCTGACCTCTCTCTCTCTCTCTCTCTCTCTTGTATTGTGCTGCAGTGTATTTCTGACCTCTCTCTCTCTCTCTCTCCTCTTCTTTGTATTGTGGCTGCAGGTGGGTTCTTGACCTCTCTCCTTCGTCTCCTGCATGTATGTGCTGCGCGATTGCTGACCTCTTCCCTCCTTTCTCGCCCCCGTCCTCTCCGCTCTCCTCCTCTTGGGTATTGGTGCTGGCAGTCAGGATTTCCTGACCGTCTCTGCTCTCTTCTCCTCCTTTGTACCTCTTCCTCGTGATTTCTGACCATCCTCTCATGTCCCCTCTACCTCCTCTCTGTATTCTGGCGTCAGTGCCCCATCTGACCTACTCGCATCTCTCTCTCTCTTGTATGTGCTGGCCAGTGTGTTTCTGACCTCCTTCCTGCTCTCTCTCTCTTTGTGTATTGTGCTGCAGTGATTTCATGACCTCACTCCTCTCCGTCGTCTCTCTCCTCTTGAATTGTGCGTGCAGTGGGATTTCTGACCTTCTCTCGTCCTCTCTATTGTTATTGTTGCTGTCAGGGTATTTCTGACTCTCGACTCTCGCTCTCCTCTCCTCTCCTCTCTCCTTGTATTGTGCGGCAGTGGATTTCTGGACGCTCGTCTCTCCTCATCTTCTCTCTCTCTGTTTGTCTGCAGTGCATTTCCTCGACCTCCTCTCTCGTCCCTCTCTCTTGTATTGTGGCTGCAGTGGATTTCGCGACTCTCTCATTGACCTCTCGTATGCTCTCTCTCGCCTCTCTTGTATCTGTGCTGCAGTGGATCTCGACCTCCTCTCTTCATCCTCCCGTCTCTCTCTTGATGTGCTGCAGTGGATTTCTGTACCGACCTCTCTCTCTCTCTCTCTGCGTCTCTCTCCTTGTATTGTGCTGGCAGTGGATTTTACCTCTCTCTTGGTATTGTGCTGCAGTGGATTTCTTACCTCCTCTCTTGTATCGTGCTCAGTGTATTTCTGTTCTGACTCACTTCTCCCTTGTATTGTGCGGCATTGGATTTCTGACCTCTCTCTTTGTATTGTGCTGGCAGTGGATTCTGACCTGCCTCCGTCCAGCTAAACGTCTTTTAATGTCCTGTTTCTTGGATATGCCCGCAAGCAACAGTTGGTTCATAGTCTTGGTCTTTTTCGATCTTCTTTTGTTCTTAAGCTTTGTTCTCTCTATATTATCCTTCTTTCCATATCTCCTTCTCTACTTACTTTATACAGCAATCACCCTGAATTTGCAATATTGTTTTGTTGTTTCTGGCTTTTGGAACCGGGGTCCTTCTGAGTTAAACCGCTGTAAGTAAGTTCTTGGGGACTACCCGGTTCACTTACTACCCGTTTAGTTGCCCTGTGTTACTTTCTGGGCACAAATAGTCGTCCCATAGGAAGCTAGAGCGTCATCTCCTGATCACATGCGGCTTCGCTATTGGTCTTGTGAGATTTGGTGGGCATTTTGATTTTCTCAACATTTTGCTGCCTCTATAGGCCCCTGCCGCTGGAGATGTAAGAAACATGTATCACTGGCAATCACCTACTGTGGTATCGCGCTGTGGACACTTCCGCTGCGGGCCACTTCGCCCACTGTCCAAACTACTCCTGCACCAGCCGACAGCAAAGCCGAGCCCACAAGGCAGGGTTTTGGCGCAATGGTCCGACCTTTCACCGCTAATCCGCCCGACTGGCCCGCTGCAGATGCGTCCCGACCGGGGTTTCCGTGCTCCGAGCGGAACCATTGCATGTTTAGCCATTGTCCCTTGTTGTGGGACAGGGGGTCTGCATAAAAGCTTGCCTGAGTCCAGGTGTGAAAAGGCCAGCTCCAATGCGCCATCTTTAATAGTCCCACGTGTGACAATTTTAAACGTTGCAGTTGTCGGCGGGCGGGAGGTCTGGACATGCGACAGAGTCGGGCTTCGCGTCGAAGTGTCCTTTCGCGCGGTACGCCAGCGGTCATTTTTGGTCATGGCAAACCTACCCTTTGTCCGTTCCCTGTAGCTCACATTAATGTGGGTTCAGCTCCGGAGACCCCCGTCTCATACATGCTTCTAAGAACTGTGGTTGTGTCACTGAAAACAAACACAAAAAGTATTTATTGGCTTGAGCTCTTACTTTTTTTTTTAAAGGTTTAATTAAACAGCTTTTAAAGAAAGTGCAAGTGAAAGACCGTACGTCGCCATAACCTACTATATACTACCCAGACCCACTACTTTTTTTACCCCTCTTAAACGTAAGTCAAAACAAAAAAAGCTGCAGCAGAGAACTTTAGTAGTCCCAGTGACCTTGGGGGCGCAATTAATTTGTGAAAGTGATCATAGTCCCCTTATTGTTAAGGATGGTACATCAATATCGTCTTTTTATAAACGTGCTTGGAGTGATTTCAATTAACTATGGGACTACCATAAAGTTAGTGCGTGCAGGGAGAGTGCGTGCAGGGAGAGTGCGTGCAGGGAGAGTGCGTGCAGGGAGAGAGGGTGCAGTGAGAGAGGGTGCAGTGAGAGAGGGTGCAGTGAGAGAGGGTGCAGTGAGAGTGTGTGCAGTGAGAGTGTGTGCAGTGAGAGTGTGTGCAGTGTGCAGTGTGCAAAAAAAAATAAATAAAAATGTTTTTTTTTTTTTTTTTAAACGGGAGCCACGTGAAAACCACGTTATAACGGGTTGCGCTATAACGGGGTTTACCTATATATAGATATATACAGGCATACCCCGCATTAACGTACGCAATGGGACCGGAGCATGTATGTAAAGCGAAAATGTACTTAAAGTGAAGCACTACCTTTTCCCACTTATCGATGCATGTACTGTACTGCAATCGTTATATACGTGCATAACTGATGTAAATAACGCATCTGTAACAGGCTCTACAGTCTCCCCGCTTGCGCAAAGCTTCGGTACAGGTAGGGAGCCGGTATTGCTGTTCAGGACGTGCTGACAGGCGCATGCGTGAGCTGCCGTTTGCCTATTGGGCGATATGTACTTACTCGCGAGTGTACTTAAAGCGAGGTATGCCTGTATATATAGATATATCTATCTATCTCTCAGTATCCCTGCATGAACTTTTTCCTTTTTTACTTGAACATTTAAACTTCCAGCCATGATGTGACATATCCTGTGCCTGTTAAAAATACAATTAAAAAAAAAAGTTAAAATGTATTAAACTGAAGAACAAAATCTTTACTAGATTTGACACTCTGTGGATGGGAATATTAAATACCTGTTTGGAAGAAATCTGCCTGGTGCACAGCTCCCTACATTTTAATTAAATGTTAGTTATCTGTTAAGGAATTCTTCTGGTATGAATGCCTGAAAGATCCCAACTGTGACATGAAGCTAATGCATCTTGGCAGTCAATATTACACCATTTTTCCAGGTTCCCTGCAGGTATCACATGCTTTTTTTTTTTATGGGTTCTTGGAAGTTTTGTCAATTTTTGAGTTATGTTAGAAACGTGCTGTGAGCAGTGTTTACCTTTGAGTTTTCCTGCTCTCTCTGCTGGAGCCGGAGGATGGTGCAATTGGCGGTTTCGACTGAAAGACACAGATTTGAATTGATTAATCAGGTGTTCGGTCTCCACGGGAAATATCTTGTCCAAAGCGGTGTGCGGCAGGCAGCAGAAGCAGTCACCTCTGCAGTTAAACAGTTTAACACGATGTGCAGGATGTGTCCTAGGGTGAGAACTATGCGGACACACTGGCATGTTGCACCCTGGCGCTTTCAAAAAAGCCGAAACAGGAAATGATGTTGAGGCTGTATAACTTTGTACTGCTGACAAGCAACAGCCTACAATACATCTCAGCCCATCAGATCCCAGATTGCTAACAGATGGACAGCAGACTCAAATTACTTCCCTTCGTTACATTTTCTGCAGCAGCCACACAAGCGTTTACGTTTGCTAATCTGTCCTAGGGCCACACTACACCAGAGTAATGATAGTGTGTGAAAGATTCAAATCGCCCTTAAAGTAAAATGTTTCATTGCTGTTCCTGTATAAAAATGAGATAGTTTCTATTTGGGGAGGGGAGCGGGTGTGTTTAATGCTAACCTTTTCGGGTAACTGTTGTTTTGTCACCTTACCTTATTAAACAAATGGTGTTTCCGCCATTAGCAAAACCAAACAAACAGAAAACAAAATGTCTGCACAAACAATTTACCTGCATATACACAGTTTACAAACAAACAAGTTATCCCAATTTTGACAGGATTGGCAATAGAGTACATCACATTTTATAGGCAGCGTGAAACCTCTTGGGAAAAAAGAGCGCAGAAAGCGCTAATGCAGAATATACAGTATGTGCTGAAGGATAATAATTCAATGTGTAAATTAATCACATGAGAGATATCACATGGATATAGTTAAATTAGAAATAAATAATAGAATGAATAATAGAGATAACAACAGAAGTTGTTCCCTGATACATCGGACAGAACTACCCTTTATGGGTTGATCCATTTTTTTATTATTGTACCCTGGAAAAAAAAAAAACACACACACACACAGCAATTTGTTTCCCAGTGTGAAACTCTGCCCAACAACTTTACAATGTTAATCATTGGTGCTGAACCAGTGAAAACAGACATTTGACTGGCACAAAACAGGTTCACATACTTCAGACAGCACTACTCTATGCTTCTGTGAAACTACAATATCAAATCCTTCAACATTTCACAGATGGAAATAAGTGGACCCTTTGGGTGCTCCAAGACGTAGCCACAATGTCATGGGGCCTGGCCCACTAGGGGCCCCGTGACATAGTGGCTACATCATGCCCAAGGAGTGTTCGTTTGTCAGGAGAGATTGCATCCTGCGTTCCAATGGAGCACAGGACGTGATCTGCAGTGTAGGGAAATGGAAGAGGGGGACTCCTCTTCCGTTTTGGGGTCCTAGATAGTCAATTCAGTACCATCGGGTAATACTATTACCTTTTGAAGATTCGCCACAATAATTATTTTATAATAAAGAATCGAACACAATGACTAGCTCAATATCTCCTGACTATTCAGTTCTTAATAATCAGGGCCTAGTCTTAGAATCAGAAGGGTCTGCCATTCTAAACCAGAACCTGGTACAATCCATAGCCATATAAGAAGTCAAATTTAATGTATACCCCATCTCAGCAAAAGGAGATTTTAGCAATGCCTTTCAATGTATAGTAGAGGAGGAATGCAATCAACTCTGTGACATAAAACCAAATTCCATACCAAATTTGACAAAAGAAAAATGTGAAGCTTTCCAACCTCAAACTAATAATACAGATGTCATTATCAGACCAGAAGATAAGGGATTGTTACAGAATTGCCAAGTTTATTTTCTGATATTTTCAGCATCTGATTGCTATTGTACTATGGTGTTCACTCTAGGAGCCACCTATTAATTCACTTTCAATAATGGGCAAAGCATTTGTTGATTGCTGTTACTTATGCCCACTTCCCCAGCCACCATACTTTTTTGACCGGCTGGTCCTGGTGTCTCACAGTATTTTGTGGGAGGTTTTTTTTTTTTTTTTTTAACTAGATTTGTCCATTTACATGAGTATGGCTCTTTTTAGACGGGAGAATTCTCTCTTTTTTGGGGTGTACTACAGGAGAGTAGTTGTTTAACGGTCTATGTTTGTTTTTTGTTTTTATAGTTAAGTTATTTCTCATCAGTACTCCATAGTGCTTTGTGTGGAGACACCCACTCACACAGTCTGAGAGAGAGTGGTAAGGATAAAAATAACAACACATATCGGGTGAGAGGGTGGAGGTCCCAAGGTAACTTTCTTTCATGAGTATCAGAATAAGCAGGTACACGGCTTAGAGGCCAGTACACCCAGTGGAAACTCCGGTACTGTACTGGTCAAATTGGTACAGATAGCATGTATGCAAAATGGAGATGTGTTATTGTTTCTTTTTCCTTGGAAAAAGTGAATCATTTAAAATAAATGTGACTAATGTTCCCTTTATTCCAGTGTCTGTGCTGGTGAATGTCTTTATCATTTGTGTCCAATGAGCCATATTCCTGTACTGCGGACAATGCAATGCAGCCATCAAGCCCATCACTGCTTCAAATGAAAATAAGCAGAGAAAAACTAGCTCATACACACTCAAGGAGACTACAACGTACTACATTAACAAATTAACGATCAATATGGTGTTTACTACTAATGTACTTATGTCATTTAAATAAACATGGATTTAATTTTTTTTTTTAAATCACCTAGAAGTTTGTAGACATGGAGATCCAAGTTTTGGAAGGGGTTAAATCTTGCCGGCTGCGCATGAGCAATTTGCACTCGCCGGCTGCTCGTGCAAATGCGACCGGTAAGCTCCGATCACGCATGCTCGACCAGCAAACAGAGTTCGCGCATGCGCACAGTCGGCATGAACCAAATCACTCAAGTGGCTTTTTGCCGAGACAAATATGTCACCCTACCTTTAAATGTATACTTTTATATGATGAAACCTAAAATAAGTCAAACCTATGGGCTTGAAATAAAAGTTTATCCACCTAATAAGTCTGCGTATAAACTTCATAGCCTTCTCAGTTTTTTTTATTAAGATTTTACAGTAATGTTCTTACACTAATTTCCATTATGTTAGAGCATAATGGATTCATGACTTTGTGGCTAAATCAGTATCAAATAAATAATATCTTGGGTTTAATATGATGCTAGATAAAACGGTTTAAACACAATTTACACTCGGATAATATTAATATCAACATTTGGCAGGGCCGATTTTGGCCTACAATGTCAGTTTGAGAAGCACAACACGTGCACACCTGGTTTAGAGGCTTTTACTGTCTTAGGCCTGGGACATAGTAAAGACTTTGGTGCTGCTGCTCGCGTGCTGCTGCTGCTGCGCTTCGCTCTACCAGGAGCTTTTTGCTGTCCTGGCAGAGGAGACACAAGCGGCTTGGGAGACGGGTATCACTGTGTGTGTCCGTCACTTGGTAGCGTGTGTGTGTGTGTGTTGTTGTGTGTGTGTGTGGTGGTGTGTGTGTGGTGTGTGGGTGTGTGTGGTGTGTGTGTGTGTGGTATAGATAGTATATACTTATATATATATATATATCTATAATATATATATAATATTTTTAAAATGAAAAAAAAAAAAAAACAACATGTGAGAATAAATTATTTATTAACATTGTGCAACTTTGAAAAATATATTCACACACATACAACACACACCTCTGTGCTGCCTCTGTCTGGTGGCTCTGTAAAATGCTGGGCCGGCTGCAGCCCCATTGGATGGCAAATTTCAAACTTGCCTGTCTCGGGGAAGTTTCTCAGCCTCCGCACGCATGCGGAGGGAGAAACTATAGCCGCGCTGATTACAGATGCAGGGGCTTTGTGCATTTGTTCAGCGCGGCTCAGCCCGCCTCAGCGACGCTGATTTCACTATGTCCCAGGCCTTAGAGGCCACCATATATCCCACCAGCAGTGTGGTGTGCAGCGGGGGAGAAGGGTTTGAAATGAAAAGGAACAAATACAGACAATTCTAATAGTGTGTTTAGAATTTTTTTTTGTAATGTTTCTCCCAACCTCTTGGTTAATTTTCATTTCAAACCCTTCTCCCCCGGTGCACACCCCCTTCACACTGCTGATGGATATTTGGTCCTACATGCTCTCCAAATTTCAAAGTAACCCTTTCATCCATGCACTGCCCTGTCTCTTTAACCATCCAAGGCAAATGGGATGGTAATCTTGTTATTTTTACATGTGTTAAACTAGTGGAATCTCTGGAGGAAGAGATAACTCTCGAAAGCTTGTCTTATAATATCTATTGCTAGTCCAAATAAAAAAAAGGTATCACCTAATACTGAAGTACTCATTTACGTTGCACTATTACAACTGGACTAACACGGTTACGTCTGCTTAATTCATACTTTCTGTATCATGTAGTAATGGCTACACATTCTGCACACATATTGCTGCCAGTTCTTGTGGAATCCACAGGTGCTTATTATACAGGACCTTCAAATGTCAAAAACAAAAAAAATAATTATATAAATGAAATGGTAAAGAGGCAACAGCACCCCCCTTGATAAAGATCTCTGTCCGGGATCGAAACGTTGATATGTGCAAGTATATATTCATACTAATACAATTCTTTATTTTGAACTGCTGAGTGCTGTTTCCTCTTTACCATTTCATTACTGGTATTATATGTTGCTTATTTCTATGGTTCTAGCACCAGCCACTACTGTTTTAATTACAGGAGTGAAGGGTATTTATATACCACACAAACAGAAGACAGAAACTTTCCCAGCTCCTTCAAAAGTGTGAGAACTTTTCCAGTTGCCAGATTTAAAACCACAGCAGGACCGAATTTTACACAACTCATGAATACTTTGCCAACTCGTGTAACTTTCTTCTTTATTTGGCAACAATAAGTTCACAAAGAAAGAACAAAATAGAAGGTTCCCCTCCCCGCCCCCACTCGCCATGTGTAATATTTTGGTTGATCTCCTGAATGCAAAAGTACTGAAGAATCTACAGCGTGCTGGAATTGAGCTTGGTGCCAACAACGACGATGCAGTGTACAGGAGGAGAAATCAAATACTCTGGCATAAATTGTCAGAGGTTTAAGGCCACTTTTTACAACTTGTTATAACTAGAATTAAAAAGATGATTCCCAGTTGAATTCTGTACCCCCCACTCGGAGGCAGGTGGTCAGCTTTGGAGTCCTTCTTGAAGACAAGTACCAGCAGACTACTCCACTGCATACAGAGAATTCAAATACTTTGCACCAATGAATTGTGGGGGTTGAAGAGTGTCATGGTAAAAGTGCATGGCAGACTGCAATACCTTGTTATGTCTATACTGCATAAAATACTTTAAATAAGGAATGATTATCATTTCCACTGATAGTATGCAAATATTTGAGATTTTAGGTGTAACCTTCTTCCATGACATGCATGTTGCTTAAGTTACCATTAAAAGATTTAAAAAAATAAATAAAAAGGAGAGAAGTACACACCTTATAGCATAAGGCACTATTTACTAGGCACAAAGAATAAAAATGCATTTACAAAATATCCGTGCATCAAGAGCAAAGAACAGAAATGCTGTTGGGGGTCTCTGTAGTCCAGGAACAGTTTAGGCAGGGATTCACTCACTCAATCTTGTTGGCGCGTCCGCCAGACTGGTACGTCCGGTAGCACCTCTCTGCTGTTCCGGTGCTTCCGCACCACGTAAGCGATGCGCCGCCGCGTCACACTCCATTGTGCTTAAAGTTTTATTGAAGGAGGTATAGAAAAAAGGGACATATTTGCCACCTAAAGCCCCGAACCCTGACGAAGAGATAATGCCTTGAAACGCGTCGGGTGGATTTTGGTTGGCTGCCATTGAACTGTGGGTGTAGCAGGAACCGGCAAACATGAGGCGAAGCAAGTGGAGCCTGTGGTGTTTACTCCTGCTCCGACCGTCCTCAATCCTGAGTCGGACGTCTGTGTCGCGGTGACGTCATGATGTAGTGACACGGCGGCGCATCGCTCACATGGTGCGGAAGCACCAGGACAGCAGAGAGGTGCTACCGGATGGACCAGTCTGGCGGACGCGCCAACAAGATTGAGTGAATCCTTGCCTAAACTGTTCCTGGACTACAGAGACCCCAACAGCATTTCTGTTCTTTGCTCTTGATGTTTAAAGCCAGAGACAGAACATAAAACACAGACAGAGCTCAGTGCTACATCCATTAACACAGATACACGGTACAGTATATATACCTTCAGTCAATTAACCCACTCACTGAATCCCCCCATAAAAAACATACCAACCCCCCCCCCTAAATACATGTAACCCCACAATACATAATAAAAATACCCGCCCCCAATACATTTTAAAAAGACCCCCACCACATTTTAAAAAGACCCCCACCAACCCACCACATTTTAAAAAGACCCACCACCCCAATACATTTTTATAAGACCGACCCCTCCCCCCCCCCCCCCCGCGCGGCTGCGGGCAGGAGGCGGCAACGACTACATACACGCACGCACTCGATAGCAGCAGGCCACAGAAGTGCCGCACTGCTAGAGTGCGCCTGTGAGCGGGCGGGTGGGGGGGAAGAAAGGGGGAGAGCCAGGAAAGCTGTCGCGGGCACCCCCTGTTAGTCTCTGAGACCTGTAGCACTGCCCTTGTTGGTTTCCTTAGTGGGGATAATTTCCCCCCCCCCCCCCCCTTGCTATGTACAAGGATTTTTGACCTTCCCTTTTTTTCCCCCTTTACCTGTTGCGGGTTCTGAACATTTGCTCATTAGATGGGTGCAAATAAATGTCCCACCTTTCAATATATCAGATTGTCCACGGTCCAGTTCTTTACTCAATTTATTCAGACAATACAGAAAACATCATTAACAGCATCATTTCAGTCAGTTAAATTATTCAGGCATATAGAATTTAGTTATAGAGTGGAGAATCTCTAGCTTGGTGGTGTTTAAAGATTGTATTTGTATTTATAGAATTCGGAATCATTTTACATTTTCCTCAAGTAGTCTTAAACATAGCAATCACCTGGTTTTCTCATCGTCAGCCCAATCAACATTAGGCTAGGTCCCCGCCGCAGCCGGCGGCACGCGCCTCTCTCCAGCCGCTTACCTCCTCCCTAGCAGTCCCCGGTGACTCCTCGCTTCCTGGCTCAATGCATACTGTGAAGCCTCAGCCAGGAGGGGATACAACTGGATTGTGTTCCTGTGCGGCGACGCGTCAGATGGTGCACCAGGGAGCCAATGAACAGGGGAGATCGCCGGCAGCCTGGCATGAAGAGGGGAGGGAGGTTGATCCTTCCTCAAGTGCGCAACACACACACACACGTAGCATGTTGATCTGGATGCGGATCCTTCACTTGGAACAGAAGTGCAACATGGACGTGCCCCAGTCATAGCCGCACCCACCCAACCAATTTTCACCACGCCGCACCTAAAAAAAAAAAAAAGCTGCCTACAGACCGCAGATCACGGTGAAGCACTGTGCAGGCGCCGCCACTACGCAAGGCGGGCGTGCAGCGGAACCTTAGGCTAGGGCCCCGCTCCCTCAGTCAGCGCGCCCGCACTGCAGACAGGCGGCACGCTGACAGACACAGACCGCGATCTGCAGCGGAACCTTAGGCTAAGGCCCCGCTCCCTCAGTCAGCGCGCCCGCACTGCAGACAGGCGGCACGCTGACAGACAGACCGCGATCTGCAGGAAACTTTTTTGGAGCGGGGGGCGTGACCAAAACGGGTCGGGTGGGCGGGGTGCCATGATGTGGGGGGCGGGGCCATTACACACAGGCACACATGGAAACCCCTCTGCCGTGAAACTGGGGGTAATTGTAACACTATTGCCAGAACTCTAAACTGAATTGTAAATGGGCACCAACTCTGTTTTTTGAGCTCCACTATTACTCTACAAAAACATGTTGGCGGTGTATAGTCACGCGAGTTTTGCTTCACATGGCAGACTGTTCATTTTAAAGGCACAATCCAAGCAATAATCGCACATGTTTTTTTAGCTTATATTTTTATTGAAGTTTAACAGTGGAAGGGGTTGGGATACAAAAATAAAGGGTGGTGGGGGGGGGAGGAGAAACAACAACCATCTTGTACAGAATTTTTACAAACAAATTTAATCTCATACATTATATAGAGGACACATTCTACACTCAGGAACCTGCCCACCTCCTGGGGGTCACTCCCCTGCACTACCCTTCCTGGCGCTAAGGGTGGCTACCCATCTCAGTCCTCTCCGCCCAATCCAGCGTCCCACACCCTATAATAGTTCCTTGTAGTATGGTTCAGAAATGGCGAGTTTCTCTATTAATTGGAGCTCGTTAACCCTTCTAATAACCTCTTCTGGAGGGCAGGATTCCCTTTTTCCACGCCGCTGCCACAGCGCACCTAGCTGCAGTTAGTACATGCGCAATCAATTTGAGTGAGCAGTGATTCACATTCTCCATAGGTTTGGCTAGAATAATTAGAATTGGATCTAGCGGGATCGTGATACCCAACACATCTTTTATTCATTTCAATACTGTTCTCCAGCAAGTCTGCATTGCGGGCAACACCACTACTGTAGATAGCCTATCTGTCCACACCCCTTCCGGCACCTGAGGCATCGGGGAACATCTGCTTTAGCCTCTTGGGGGTGTAATACCATCTTAACAAGATTTTATATATGTTCTCTTTTGTTGCCATACAAATAGAAAATTTACCCGCATTCTACCATTTTATGCAACTCAATGCCATTTTTAATCTGTTTTAATATACTGAGCATCAAAGCAGCAGTCCAAGTATCCTATTTATTTTTTATTTCATTTTTCCCCATTAACATGTGCATCAATAAAATCCACACAATGATACGTAATTAGCTAAGTTGCCGATCGATCCGTTCTCCTGTGATCAAAAAATCGGTGAAGATTTGGCTCGGGGGTTCACTAAAAACGGTCGTCAGTGCAGCAGAAGAGGACCAAAGATGCAAAGTTCTGTGGGAAAGATCATGTGACCAGGCAGTCACAAGATTCAATTGGTGCACTGCAAGAAAGGGGGTAGGGCTCAAAAAAGGGGTGTGCCAGAAACGGTTTCAGTAGAGGAAGGGGATGTGACTGTAAATGGTTGCTATAGAAACAAATGCTTGTTACATTAACAAAAAAATTCTGAATTACATTTTTAAAAGCTACAAGTATTTTCTCATAGTATAGAACTGATTTATGGGGGAAAAAATAAACCATGTAGGATAGTGATGGTCCTTAAACACCGGGTATCGCGGGAAAAAATAAAAAATGACCTGGGGTAGGTTTAGGGGGTAAGGGAAAGGGGCGACCGCAGCAGGCGGCGGGAGAGGAAGATGACAGCCTCCGTAGGGAGAGGCCGGCAGCTGGTGGGAGAAGAGGATTATGCGAGCAGGAGCAGAGTAGCACATTAGGAAAGCTGGGGAGGAGCGTGCCCCAGAAGTCTTCTGACTTCCCATGTCTGCCGCTGTCCCCCTGTGCCGCTCTGCTCACACGATCCTCTTCTCCCACTGCCACCGGCTGCCGTCCTTCTCTCCCTCTGCTGCCCTCTTCAGAGTGCCCATCTTCCTCTCCCTCCGCCGCCGCCGGCTGCTGTCGTCCTCGGCAGGCTGCCGCCCTTCTCTCCCTCCACCGCCCGCAGTCATCCTCCTCTCTTTCTGCCACCCCCTTCTGCTGAAGTACCCGGCACCCTGGGCCGGGTACCGGATAATTACCCGGTACATCACTAATATAGGATATTGCTTGGTCTCCAGCTTTAAAGATTTCTACAACAAGCCCACCTCCCCAGCACTGCATGATCCTCGCAACACCTTCCTGTTTGTGACCATCTGTTGCCAATATTCCCAGCAGTTTGAGCTGCAAACTGTAATACATAATGTTATCTTAGTAATAAGAATACATTGTAGCTGCTGAGCACGCTGATGAAGGATTGATTGAAACTGAAAGGCAGCCATTTAGCGAACCCTGGAAAGCAGAATTTTGTGGACCGATCATAGGAGAACTAATCGTCCGGCAGCTTAGGTAATTAGTTTTCAATAAGGCTGTATATATTAACATATACATATACAATTTTTTTGGTTTGGCAGCTTGGATTACCTCTTTAACCATGTAGATCACGTGCCAGGTTCTCCCATTAGAGTCATTCCAGAATGCCCTTGTTTGTACACATTCCTCAGTGGAACATCACACAGCACAATTTATACAAAGAAAAACAATGCAATAAGGAAACACATAAAATGTAGCTTGTAACAGTTACTGCATTCATTCATTCCTCTAAAACACTTATCTGGCAGTTCATTCGCAAATTGGGCAACTCTTAAGTTATTGATTGACTTACGTGTCTTGAGAGCAGAGCCCAGCTGGTCTTGCATTGCATTTGTACATTTTGGGAGAGTGTGTTCATTGGTTTCAAATATGCTGTTTTTTAAATTCTGAAGAAGCCGTGTTTCTCGAAGGCCGCGCTTTTCCTGAAAAACAATATTTCAAATGTTAGGAGTCCCAGTTTTACAACTCAACAGCTACTTATTTCTCTTTTTGGGGTAGGAATTGAGGAGGAGGTACCAATGAGGGAGCAGCGAGTACTGTACATGAATAGAAATAAACAATGATGAATTAAACTACCAGTACGCCAATAATGTTAAATCTGATATTGAGAGCAACAAGCTAGAAGTACATTAAAGTCCTTTCACAAAATCACAAGACCAGTTAATATAAAAAAAAAAGAAGGAAGAAGGAAGGTTAATATAACCTAAAAATCAACAAAAGAGGAAAGAGTGAGCGTTGCCATACATGGATCCTATCTCCAACAAATCTCTTTTTTTTTTTTTTTTAAAGCAGCAGTTCATTCAAAATTCTACACAGTATGGGCTCTTATTTAAAAAAAAATTTTATTAAATAAATCAGTTGCGTAGTATTTAAATATACTTACTGCATGGGAGAAAAAAATAATAATAATAAAAAAAAGAAATCGCTATATGCACTTCAATTGTTTTAAATGTATAAAAGCTGCAGAACAGGCTGCATTGCGTTTAAAAAAAAAAAAAACAATTACAGGCATACCCCGGTTTAAGGACACTCACAAGTAAGGACATATTTTCAATAGCCCCATAACCCTGTGTCCTTACACTCGCTGTACGAGAACGTACACTTATTCTGCCCTACAGACCGCCGTAGTAGTGACGCGCCGATTCCCCTCACCCAATCGGCAAACTGCAGCTCGCGCATGCGCCGGTCAACATGTCCTGAACAGCAATACCGTCTCCCTACCTGTACCGAAGCATCGATAAAGTTAAGCACTACGTTTTTTCCCACTTAAGTACATTTTCACTTTACACAGATGCTCTGGACCCATTGCGTACGTTAATGTGGGTATGCCTGTGTTAATTTGAACTCTGAGGCCCCCCTCCTTCCCGAGATCGTTACCTGCATAGCGGCACCGGTATCCCTGTGCAGTTTAAATGTCCCGCTCACGCTGGCCAATAGGAAGCCGCAACGGATGACGTCACAGCTTCCTATTGGCAAGCCGCAATTATGTTAGAGACACACAGTTTCTCTTACTGCAGAGATACTGGCACCCCCTACGGATATAAGCATCTCTGGAAGCAGGGGCTCCCCGTAGCCGAAATGAACACAGTTCAACTCCAGGAACCCACTTCTTCAAGCCTGTAATTAAAAAATAAAACGCAATGCAGCCTGTTCTGCTGCTTTAAACTTCCATGGGTTGCTTTAGTAACTATTTAGGAAGCCACAGCACTTCCTCTTTTGAAATAGGCAGCCATATTGCGTGCCCTGGGAAGCAGGATCTTCCCCCCCTCGAACACAGGAGAACGGATCCATCGGAAGCTTACATAATTGAATTGCTGTAAATATAAGGAACACATTTATTAAACTGCTGCTTTAAAAAAGGTACACGACTTCTCTAACCCGCCTCTTGATGCTGGAAGATTTGAGGGTTCTCTTGACCCCGTTCCGCAGCAAGAGCGCATTTGGTCGCAATTAATGTGTAGGAAAAGCTTAGAAAATACTGTAGGGCTCCACAGAAGGGTAAAACCAAAAATCCTCTACAGTATATTGAATTTTGCACCACATACGGGTTATTTTGGGGCAGGGCCACCAGATAAACCTCTAAAGTGTCTTTTGATTACAGCCTCCCCAGCATAAGGACTGTAAGAGCATGAGATAGTGTGGAGTCTGGAGAGGGTCCAACAATGGAACAGCATTCTGAGCTTTTAGAAGTGTGAAGCTAGATATCTTCCTTGGTCTATAGATCAGGTTCTCCACAGACAAACCATCCATTTAGCGAACCCTGGAAAGCAGGATTTTGCTGACCGATCATGGGAGAACCAATCGTCCGGCAGGTTAGATAATTAGTTTTCAATAAGGCCCCACACACACACACACTTTGTTTGGCTGCTTGGATTACCTCTTTATTGAGAGGACCTTGCCACTGTTGCATATCACTTGTTATCACACAGCACTCCACTGCGGAGAAAAGTGTACATAGCAGAAATAACACCTTCTGTATCCCCGATTACGACATGTACGCTCAAACATTCTCATGGAACGGAATAAATTCGAAATATGAATCAATTCACTGAGATGTAAAATAACAGTTTCTATTGCAAAGTAGGAGTGGGAAAAATAGCTGCAAGAAAAAGGAGGAGCCGACTGTCGTGTGGATGCAGGCTTTACAAAAAATAAAATACAGAGAGAAAGACCCCCTACTTTGATACACACCTCCATTTTATGTGAGATAATTAACCCTTCAGTTCAAGAACATCCAATGCATTGTTGGTCCCTCTAACAGCAAAAGGGTTAAAGAAGAGGCAGATAGTATTTACCTAGAACAGGATAGAAGGAATCTTGAGTATTACTTGGAGTATGGAGTACTTTAGGGTATTACACTGTACAAAACAAAAAAGATTGCAAAGTACGGAACAGCATTAGTAATAAGGGGCATTCTAACATCTAATACAGAGGATTGCAGCGGTCTCTCGATCATTAACATCAACAGTGGATTATTCTGCCTCCTTGTGCATAAAGAATGAATAAATTACTTATTAAAAAGGAGATATTGGCTGGGAGTACTGATGCCGCGATGCAAGAAATCTCGCCCAATCTGGCACTTAAGTGCCACTTACGTAAATGACCGACACCGCAAGGTCCTGCAACGCGGCTCCAGGACTCCCACCTCTGTGCTTTTGAAAGAATAACCCTTATGTGAGCACCAAAATGTAAATGAGAACGCGGTGTGTGGCCATGTTCTGAATTACTACAGAGCAACGTTCATCTATTCTCTTTATAGGAGAAGACTCAGGCATGGTGGTAACCTGTTACATGTTCCAGGCACACTGACCATATAATTGTGTGCCATATTCGTAAATTTCATACACAATATATATTCTGTCATCTTTTCACAATATATACTGCCCTTTCTCCCCCCCCCCCCCCCCCCGTAAGATATTCCTATTTGTATCTGGTGCAATTTTATTAATGGAAACAAGGGGAGATCTACCAAAGATCTATTAATTAACAGACATTCCCAGCTAGCTCAAACTCCAACATCCACCACATCATGAACATATATTTATGTCAAAAAAAGAGAGTGCCATTGTAAAGGAGTGGGCCAAAATTCCTCCACAACGATGTGAGAGACTGAAAGTGTCATACAGAAAACGATTACGTCAAGATATTGCTGCTAAAGGTGGTTCTACACGCTACTGAATCATAAGGTGTTCTTGGTTTTTCACACATGGCTTCTCCATTGATGAAGGTGTTTGTACACTGAAACGTCGGGTGGTTTGTGACTGTAATCAGTCAATAAAATGAACTTTTTTTTAATCTATTGCGTTTCTTTTGGTGTGCTCAACTTCCCTCCTGTTCTGTAGCAGGCTGTAGCCACCCCTCCAGCAGTGCAAGATCTTTGCAACACTTTCCCGTTTGTGATAATTTGTTGCTAATATTGTCAGTAGTTTGAGCTGCAAACTGTAGTAGATAATGTTGCCTTCTATTACTAAAGGTAACATTGGAGCTGCTGGAGTTACACCGAGTGAAGGATTGATTTGAAATCGATAGGCAATCCTAGGAAGAAGGATTTTGCTGATCAATCATGGGAGAATTAATCGATCGGCAGCTTAGGTAATTCGGTTTAAAAAAATAAATAAATGTAAAAAAAAAAAAAAAGGCGGTGTTTCAATAAAAAGATAATCAAATGCTACATTTTAAAAACAAAAAAACATTTTTTTTTTTTTTTTTTAAATATGTAAGCTGCTTGGCCTGCCTCTTTAGGAAACCCTTTTAGTTGAACGAAACCCAGACACAGTTGAGTACTCACACAACCTGCTCAAAGGACACCTGTCGGAACATGTTGGTCACGCCGACCAGACATGACAAACCTCACACCGAGTTGAACAACTTCGAGACCCTTAGAGATCATACAAACAAAATAAAAGGATAACAATAAAACTTTGTATGGAGCCGACATTTAAAATAAATGTCTGGTGCCATCTAGTGGTGCAATCTGATTGCTGCACCTGTCGGCAAGCTGTCAGGGATACATATTTTATTTGATACTAGCTGATATACCCGGCGTTGCCCGGGGGTGGAAGGGCAGGGGGCATGGAGTGGAAGGGGGGGGGGGGCAAAGGGCAGGGAGGGCGGGGGACTCAATCCCCCCCACACACACCACACACAATCCCCCCCCCCACACCCACACACCACACACTCAATCCCCCCCCCCCCCACACACCACACCCATCCCCCCCACCCCCACACACACACTCAATCCCCCCCACCACACACACACACACTCAATCACTACTCCCCCCCCCCCCACCACCACACAACCCCCACCACACCACAGACTTATCAGTCCACATTTCACCTGGGGGGGGCGACATGCTCCGATCCCCAACCCCCCATGCTGCTGAAACGGAAGCAACTGAAGAGAAGGAGGGCTTGTCTGTGTGCAGAGAGAGCCCCGCCCCCTCTGCAGACACAGACATAGAACAGCAGCACATCTTCTGGCCCCGCCCCCTCTGCTAGACACAGACATAGAAGCAGCAGCACGGGCTTCTGGCCCCGCCCCCTCTGCAAGACACAGACATAGAAGCAGCAGCACGGATCTTCTGCCCCAGCCCCCTCTCAAGACACAGACATAGAAGCAGCAGCACGGATCTTCTGGCCCCGCCCCCTCTGCTAGACACAGACATAGAAGCGCAGCACGGATCTTCTGGCCCCCCGCCCCTCTGCTAGACACAGACTAGAAGCGCAGCACGGAGCTTCTCGCCCCGCCCCCCTCTGCAAGACACAGACAAGCAGCCAGCACGGATCTTCTGGCCCCGTCCCCTCTGCAAGACACAGACAGAAGCCAGCAGCACGGATCTTCTGGCCCTGCCCCCTCTGCAAGACACAGACATAGAAGCAGCAGCACTGAGCGCCGTGCACAGCTCTGGCCGCCCCAGCTTTCCCTCAAGCTGCTCGCTCCCCCCCTACCTAGTGTGTGTGTGTGTGTGTGTGTGTGTTTGGCCCGTCACTCCGCCTCAGGCCAATGAGAGGTGTGCGGGGGCGGGCGGCCCAAGGGACCAATGAGATTTCCCCTAGGGACACCGGACATCCAGACAGGCATACAGTGCTTTCACTAATATAGTATAAGATTAATACAATATTATGTATACAGCACTGAACATAATTGTTTCAGGTACAAGTCCCTACCTCAGATTTTATCATCTAATTGTTGGTACCTCAAGCACAGGGAGATTAACCAATTTGACCGAGGTGACAAGGCACTACTAACGGTTGATGTGGCCACAATCCATTCTTGAAAACAAGTTGTTTTATGAAGATTATTCTTGCAAAAGAGAAACCAAACCAACTTTTTTCTGGTTTATAAAATAGCAAAATATTTTTCATTTTACAACCATACTTTCTTATTTAAAAGTGAAATATTCAAATGTGGTTGTGAGTACACCTCAGTAGTAGAATTGGGCGCATTGTGCACACCTGAAAAACCTGGGATATATGCCAATGGGGTATGAAAAGTATATTTTTAAATGAATCCTATAAGCATATCTCCCAGAAATATCTGGTGCTCCTTTTGTGCACAGGCGTCTCCCCACATGTTTCAAGGTGGGTTTGAGGGGATACACAGTACATAGCACTTGGAACTAGTAAAATAGGAATAATTTCAGGTCGAATTAAAATGTGAGAATGATGGCGGCTGGGGGAATTGCATTTATTCGCTTAAACACCACCTAAGTGTTACATTATTTGTCTGCCAATCAAAATTTTGCCTGAAACCTGCAGATGAAATTGACACATGCGCCCATCTCTTCTCAGCAGACCATGGATTAGATAGCTGAAGTCATTGCTGTAAAACCTGTCCACGATGAACAGCAGCCACATAGGAGTTTCCATTATATTTTGAACCTCAATTTCCCTTTGTGCATGCACCATAATATATGCAAATCGGAGATGGCCACAGGGGAAATTCTTATGGGGTAGTTTAACATACCCTGAAGCAGCCGTTCGCATCCCAGTCATGTCAATGGGGGTTTTGTGGCTAGTCGTGTTGCCGACGACTTTGAGGTATATTGAATTGCCCCCTTAGTTTAGATCTAGTGCTGTACAATCCAATATAGATAAGGCTCTAAGGCTCAGATAATTGACCACACGTACTTTCAAAAGCCAATAATGTAACATCATATTTTCTCCTGTAAAAAGCATTGCGTTAACTATAACTGAATTTCGTGATGAGATGCAAATGAGGCGATGGTATAATACCGCATACCCACAAAAGGTGCGTTAACGTTAATGAGAACTTTACTGTAATGTTATTAGGTCATACCTAAACTTGGCTTACTCCCATCCAGAACCTGAAATAGGGCTTTTACAGAGTCTGGATGGGTGTAACACCACAGTTGGGTAGGAGGAGTTTACCAACAGTGTTATTTCCCTCTCCTCTATTGCTACAACTTTCATTAAACACCTATTTCAGGGTCTGGATTGGAGTAACACCAAGACATATTTAACGTCATGTTATTGGTAGATTAAACAAAATGATGCCACAATCACGTGACATCATGCCTATGCCAATGAGATCTACACTGGTGAGAAAAAGTTTGTGAACGCCTATGACAATTACGGACATTCCATAATTTTCTTAAATATCCAGTAGGGTTTATATTAACCAATTCCAGGTCTTTTGAAACAAAATGATGTATGAACTAGACAATGAGTAAATTAAGAGTCAAGGTATGTGAAAAAGTAAGTGAAACCCTGGTTTTATCTGTTAAAATTAAAGGGATAATTAGAATCAGGTGTTCTAATAGTTCGATAGTCAGGTGTGAGATTGGGAGGCCCGAAAGATCAGAAACTTTGGGAGTTTGGTCTTCACCATACAAGTGTGTGGAAACATCATGTCACGATCAAAAGAAATCCGAGGGCCTCAAAAAGCAGTTATTGATGCGGGCTCCACCGATGCACTATCAAACAGTCTACAAATGGAGAACGTTAAAAACCAGTGTCACTCTACCCAGGAGTGATCATCCTACCAAAATCTCTCCAAGAACAAAAACGGTAATTCATCCAGGAAGTCACAAAGAAACCTAGAGTAACATCCAAGAATCTGCAGGTCACTCTTGCCTTGGCTAATGTTCATGACTCAACTATCAGAAAAAGACTGAACAAGAATGGTGCTCATAGAAGAATGGCCAGGAGAAAACCACTGCTCTCTAAAAAGAACATTGCTGCCCGTCTGAAGGTCGCCAAAGAGCACATAGATGATCCACAAGACTTCTTGTACAATGTTTGACGAGTCAAAGGTAGAACTTTTTGGCCACAATGAGAAACAATATGTTTGGCAAAAACCAAACACTGCGTTCGAACAGAAGAACCACATTCCAACCATCAAGCATGGAGGTGGGAGTGTGATGGTTTGCGGGCTGCTTTGCGGTCTCAGGATCTGGATGACTTGCCATCATTGACACAACCATGAATTCTGCATTATATCAGAAGATTCTAGGGCGGAATGTCAGGCCATGCGTCCGTGTGCTGAAGCGAAAGTGGGTCATGCAGGAAGACAATGATCCTAAACATACAAGCAGATCTACAAAAGAATGGCTGCAGAAGAAATGCCGTGTTTTAGAATGGTCTTGTCAAAGTCTGGAGCTAAACCCCATCGAAATGTTGGTGTCAGGACAAGCTGTCCATGCAAGGAAGCCCTCAAATTTCACTGATTTTAAGCAGTTCTGTAAGGACGAATGGGCCAAAATGCCTCAAAACCGATGTGAGAGACTGACTAGCAGTTACAGGAAACGCTTAATGGGGTCATTGCTGCTTAAGGGGTTGCCATCAGGTACTGAACCTATAGGTTCACATACTTTTTCACACATGGATATTGAATAATTTGTGGATAAATAAATGTTGAAAAGTATTTTTATGGCATTTGTTTGATCAGGTTATCTTCATCTATTATTAGGACTTAAGATTGAAATATGTGAATATCCTAAAGGGTTCACAAACTGATTGTCACTGTATTACGGTAATTGTTTTTGCATAAAATTAGTAGTATGTTATGTTTTCATTAAACAAGGAGCTTTTATTTCATTACTCCTATTGTGCTCATGGCTTACTTGTGCCATCCCTGACGAACGCCAAAGTGAGAAGGTTCCCCACTGAAAGATAGAACACTGCATCTGAGGATCTACTGATGTGCCTGTACTCACACGGGATCGTTTGCGAGTGCTACCAGAGGAGGGGGAACGATTAAGAGGAACCATATCACCACACTACCACCTCTGGTAAGGAGAGGGTTAACCCGGTGACCTGAGACTTATTGAAGACCTCATATGAACATAATGAGTTGAGGAGGAGCGACTTCCCACATACTTCAAGAAGGGACCAAGAACCCTCTGATATACATGTGCTCACACAGGCCCGTGTGCGTATATATTTATTATGATCATTCTCATCCCCATTATAAGTTTCTCCCAAGTGCATTGACTGAGGTCCGCTCTGAACCCTTGTGCACTGGAGTGAAGCTTCATTAGACTGGCTGTACTATAAAATCAGCCTATTCTTTATACCTACGATCAACGTTTTATTTATCCACGCTCCCCTTGTTTCTGTTTTCTGTTTGGGGATAAGGAATAATCCCCTATAGGGTTCGAGCTGCGGACAGGGGCCCTCTAAGGCGGCCATGGAAATAGTGATTCACGTGGGGTCCTCTGCATGGTAATATTTTGCATTACATTACTATACTCCAATTGAGAGAGAGCACCCATGTACTTCTTGTTTCCACATCTCTGTGGATTAGCCATAGATTTGCAACACCAATCCTACTAATAATTGTTATTTTATCACCAATTAAAAGGGTTTTAAAGATTAATACCATTACACATCACAGTGGGTGCATTCAACAGGGAAACTTGTTTTGTTTACCCCTGTTATATTGTCCCTATTGCACCTCAGTGTTAATATATTATCCATTAATATACTTATAATTACATAGGCTGATGCGAGAGTATCATCCCTTCCCCCTTTCCCAACAATTTATCTAATAAGCATCACAAACAGCTTTAATGGCACAAATTGGTGGAAGGAAATATAATTTTAAATTGAGTTTGTGTGCACTAAACTGAAGTTTCTCAAGCTGCACTGTCCTCGTCAAATATTAATTTGTATTTGGCGCACAGAAAAACTGCTTAACGTACAGATCTTAACGGCATATACTAAAAAATACGGTTTCTGTGCGCCAAAACAAAGGAGAAAGCGCATCAAAAATCAGCCAATGTTAACTTGACATAAATCCCCCAAAAGCCTGTTAATTGTGTTAGTGCAAAAATGTATTTAATGCAGCACGGATATTTCATTTTACAGATGAACAAAATGTATTATTTTCACAGCTTGGCTATTGCACTATAATATTCCACTGACCATTTAGATTTACCATCACTAGTTAGAATGTGATTTTTAAAATTTATATTTGAATTTAAATTTGTATCAATTACATATACGTCAAAAATAATCTATAACAAATTATGCATGTGTGTAACGACGCACATTACCGTTCAGCACTAACATTTTAACTGGGACATTAAAAAACACACACACAGACACACACAGACACACACAGACACACACAGACACACACAGACACAATGCAATTTCCAATAATGCAGTGTCTTAAATGTTGAAACTTGGGGTTTCAACCCAATACTAAACAGTGAGGTATTTCACCCCCAAAAAAATAAAAAAAATAAGCCTCCCCTAACTATACGAGCCAACGCCTGGAAGCATGGATCCCCCGCAGAAGTACTACAGTATCTCCAGAGCCACGACAAAGCTTTTTGAGACTTTAAAAAAAACGTTTTTTTTGTTTGTTTTTTTTAATACAGGATTTAAGCAGGGAGTGTCGGAGCTGAACCCCATTCATTTCAGTTCCGGGGACCCCTGCTTCCGGAGATATTTACCTCCGAATGGGGGTGCCGGTATCTCTGCCGTTTTCAGCCTTCTTGTCACATGGGCCAATAGGAAGCTAAAATCTGATGACAACACGGCTTCCGATTGTCTGCTTTTCAAAGCTCCTGGGCCTGCAGGGCATAATGTATAGAGAGTGGCTACCAGCAACCCCTTCAGAGAAGTATCTCCGGAAGCAAGGGGTCCCCGGAGCTGAAATGAATGGGGTTCAGCTCAGGAGCACCCCTTCATTCCTGTATTAAAAAATAAGGGGGGGGGGGGGAAACCGTCTTGGATTGCCTCTGTCTTGCTACATCTGTATCTGCATAATTGGACACAATCGTGAAGTTATCATTGTCTTTGCAAGTTATCATTGTCTTTGCTCAATGTGGGATTTGGGATTATCCCCCTACATCTAAGAAATATTTACCTCAAACTCCTTAATGAAGTACCGCGTTTCGCCTTGAATGATCGGGCGGTGATCCAGCAGCCTGGAATGAATTTCTCCGACATCTATAAAACAGGACAAAATGTAAAGAGACATGTTTATATTCTACTGTAGAGAGAGAGAATAAGACATGTGTTGCTATTGGAGCAATGAGCTACTAACCTGAGAAACTTACGCTAGAACAAGTATTAAATGAACGTGGATGGAATTGACAGGGGAGCTTGCAATCTAAATTTGTAGATAAAGCCACTTGCCAGAAATGACAGAGTTAAAGTTGGGACAAAAAAACAGAGTGTGGACCCACCTCGGTTTTTTTCTTTTGTATTACAGTAGGTGGTAGGCAGGGGCTCTCCACAGCTCAACTGCATTAAATTTAGCTCTGGAAACCTCCTGCTTCCCGAGATACCTCTAAAAGGCACTCGGGAACTATGCCCTCCAGCGTGAACAATATGGAGGTTTAAAGGTCCCGCTGACCAATAGGAATCTGCGATGTCATTGGCCTGCGTGACGCAGGACCTTTAAACCTGCATGAAGGACCGGGGCACCACCCAATGTATCTCGGGGAGCAGACGGGCTGGAATCCCCAGCATAATCCCATGAAATACTCCTTTTATATGGCAGACTTCTCCCAATGAAAAAATACTAGAAAAGCATAAGAAATTATTCTGAAACATTACACCAGTCATCCCGGGTTAATAAAAATGGAGCCCCATCCCTTTACAGACCGCAACTTCCTCACGTTAACATTCTTGCAATATTTACTTTTTTGTATTGATGCATTTATTCTCTCTTGTATAGTATTTGTGCTCATCGTTGTGTATTGGGTCAGTATGTATGTATGTATGTATGTATGTATGTATGTATGTATGTATACACATTTTTAGTTGGAGAAAATAAAAAATTGTACAAGTGTAAGAATGTTAGCGCTCCAGCACTTTGCCACACAGTAGATGGCGCCTGGATGATCTATGTCTCATCTCCAACTAAATGAAAGCAGAGCTCCGAGTGAAAGTAAAGCTTTCTGAGACTGCTTTCACATATGGGTGGAGAACAGCTGACAAACACTGAAGGCACGTATTAAACGTTAAATGCACAGTTCCACACATCTGCATTAAAGAAACCACAGAGTAGAAACATTTATTTATTTTTATTGACGATGCTTGTTAAATAAAAAAAAAATAAAATAAAAAAAAAATCAACACTTCTGAACAATTTTAGTTCTAAGGATTTGCACTTTATAATGGAGCCTCTAAGGCAGTGTTTTTCAACAGGGGTTCCCCGGGCACCCCTAAAGCAGGGGTGCGCAAACTTTTATGCCTGCGCCCCCCGTCTCCCTACATTTTCTTTGGAGTGATGTGACGTCGCCAGAGACAAGGTAAGAGGGAGTTCCAGAGGCCTTCGTGCTCCCCCGGCATTAAATTTAAATGTTGTGGGGAAGAGCGCACGGCCTCTGTAAACGCCGCACCCTCCAGTTTGAGCATCCCTGCTCAAAAGGGTACCTTGCATTTTCCAGCTCATTTGAAAATTGTATGAAACACAGAAGATGCATCTGATCCCAGGCGGTTAGGGTTCCTTACAATACATCAGGTCTCAGACACTATAAGATTAGGTGTTCCGCAGTATTTCACAATATAACTGTAGAGTTCAATAACAAAAAAAAAGTTGGAAACCACTGCTCTACAGGGGTGTGGGGCGCGGTACGTACAGGGGCCCCACGCTCGTTCCCAAAGCATTTAAATTAAATGCCAGGGATCGCGCGCAAGGCCTCGCTGTAAGTTTCGTCATGTTGTCTCCGGCGACACGTCGCCATGGCAGCGCAACGTCAGAGCTCGCCAGGGGATCCAAAAAACGCGACAGCACCCTAAAAAACGGGACATCTGGTTACCCTAATCATAAAGTGTAACTATAATATATTTTACTTGATGTAAAACAGCCTTTTTGTACTTAGTGGAAACCCTTTCATCTTTTGGTGCATTATACATAGCTGGTATACTGGGCTAGGCCATGATTCACAACTCTGATCCCTTTACTGCCGGAATAGCCAGGAATGCAGTGCAATAATAGTCTATTGGTGGTAGTATAACTAATGTACTGTATGTATGTTCTAATATTTACATTTTGTGTCTATGTTTGCACTTGCAACTGGCTGAGCAAGTCATTGCAGAACACATGATATTTATTCACAGTAATACATTTGGAAATAAAAAAAAAAACTCAAAAATGCAATAGAAAGGAGTTAATTGCACAGCCTTGTTGCAGTAAAGCAATTACAAAATGATGTTGAATCAACATAATATATCACCACAATTGTGCTTAACATAAATGGCCAGTGAAGCCCCTGATCTTTCAAAGTGAAAGAATATGAATAAAATCTCCTGTATGTCATGTCACAGTAATTTGTTAGGGACTAACCTGAATGAGATGTAATGTTTTATACTTCTATTTATGCATTGCTCACCTGAGGCAGAGAAAGAACTCCAGAAAGCTTATCTTATAATATCAATTGTTAGTGCAAATAAAAAAAAGGAATCACCTAATACTGAAGTACTCATTTACTATGCTTCTATTTAGCAACTCAGATAAACAAATAGCATGCCAATAAATTAGATGTACAGCTGAGCATACCATTAAAAAAAGTTTCAATAAACACAGCTTAAACTGGGACAAGCACTTCTGTATTTTTACCCTTCTGCTTTACCAATTCCAAACACAATCACGATCTGTCTATAGCAGGGACTGCAAGTGCATGTGCTGGTGGGCGAGAGAACAGAGCGGAGACAATCTCCTCTTTATACATCACAGGAGTTGCATGTCTGTGAGGCACAGGAGTTGCATGTCTGTGAGACATGGAAGTTAATTATTAACCTAGGAAGAAATGGCTTGAATTTAAGAATGTTAAAGTAGTTTTTTAGGAATTAATGCATTAAAACTGCATGGAAAAAGAAGGGGACATCTACTTTAAATGTTTTTTGTTTTTATCTTAGAAAGCTCATAGAAACTAGTTTGATGGCATAATAATATACATGTCATGGAGTAAAGTGTTTGTGTGTCACTCTGATAGTTAATGTATGTATGTATGAATGTCTTTATTCATATAGCGCCATTAGTGTACATAGCGCTTTACATTGTCACGTACAGTGTCACGTCAGTACTAATCATAAACATAACAAATAATCTCTTGTAAAAGGGTCATTTAAGTTTATACCCTTTTGTCAAAGTGTATTAAGCCTGCTGCCATTTACAAGGCATGACAGTAGCATTTAAAATAAACCTAGGAAGTATTGTATGTTAAAGTCTGTTAGTGTAATATTTTAAAAGAGAATGAAAATTTGGCAGTTGTAAAAAGAATTCTTTACACCTTTACACCTTTACACCTTTACACCTTTACTTTACAGTATGAATTTGTATTTTTTACTGCGGCACATTTTTGTTCCTGGGCGTAGGAAATACTGTGTTACAATATTTAAATGAAGTTTTAAATTTAAATTTTATGTGCTGATTTAGAGGAGTCAGGACTAAAAGCAAGGAATATCTAGAACGCAAAGTTTTAAAAAGTAAATGTTTATTTTTTATTTAAACAAAAGAAAGAGTCTGATCTTATGGAGTAAGGAAGCTTTATTAAGTTTTACTCTGGCCCACGAGATTCAGATCATGTTGGAGTTTTGTAGAAAGGAGAATGAATGTTGATGGAAGATAAACTCAGAGAATGTGTGTATATGTGTGTGTGGGTGTGTGTAAGAAAGATAAGAAATGAATAGTAAATAAAAAATACGATTTTTGTTTTATAGGAAGGGTTGCAGAGATGGTTTTGTTTTTTTTTAGTTATCAAGGTTTCTCTGTTCAAACTTATATTAGGAAACTAACGGTTTGTTTTCTTAAATACACTGCTCGTTTGATTTTTGAACAGCAGTCATTTAAAAGAGGGAAGGTTAAAAGCAGCCAAGCGGGCTGGCCCCCCTCCTCCAGCTTAAGGAATGTACAAAGACCACGTTCCAGACATGAAAAGTTAACTAGAAGCTGAGAAAATAAAAATGTTTAAAAGCAGCTTAGTTATAGTATGGGGAAAGAGAATGATTCTGTAATGTATTTATTTTTGGACTAAGTTTATTGGCCAATACCCACTCAGCAGAAATGCTTTAGATGGCATAGCCCCTATTATGTAGGAATTATTACAAGAAGGGGTTATAATCCCCACATGCAGTATCCAAATTACCTCTACGCAGAAACCAGTAAACACATTTCAATTCTATTTGTTCTAATTAAGAGATGTTTTTAATTCTATTTGTTATAATTGTTTTATTAATAATACAATAATATTTAATGTGTTTCTGTATTTGAATAGTGTCAAAAGTATACTCAGTACGTCACAAAGTGTACGATATAAACGAGTAAGCATAAAGTCACATATGAAATCATTTTTTTTTAAAGTTAACTGCATATGTGAGGTATTTTTTTTTATAACTTTTAACCATTACCTCTCCTTTCCCTCCAAAAGGTGTCTTAATTTGAACCCTGATCTATAGCCTCTCATTTTAAAGAATGCAACTGTAGGCTATCTAGATTTTATTTTTTAAAGCAGTAGCTATTGTCAAATTCATGATATATATATTTAAATCTCAAGCTGCTGATGTTTTAAATACCATCATTCTTTATGTCTATAGCCATGCATAATAATGGTATACTACTTTCCTCTCGGTTAGCCGTAAGTCCTGATAAGTACAGGTATGCCAGCAGTAGTTATGGAGGTTTTCCCTCACACCCTGGTGAGGTGCCCTATGTATGGAGGGGAGTGGCTGTAAGCTATGAGTCCCTGGATAGTGACATCAGAGATGCGCCTGCCTCCTGAAGTATATAAAGCACAACACTGTCAGTTAGTTGTTGGCCAGCAGTTGTGTGAAGTAGCTGGTAAAGTGTATGCTCCTGCATAAGGGATTGTAGGAACACTTTTGTGACCCTAGTGCAGTAACTAGCGGTGCAGGTTGACCAATCAAGTCTGTCATAAGCCACTCAGTGTCCAGGGACCTGCCACAGGGGTGATCTCTCAAAGAGAAGAGGGAATCCCACTTCAATACGGGAGGGCGTACCTGGCAAAGGGACAGCACGAAGAAATGTGAGGCTAGAGCCGGCAGCTGCATGGGGCAGTCTGCTACATCCCAATCTACAATAAAGATGACCTTGTTAATGAGACCCCCACTGTGTGAGTGTGAAGTTACTCAGCAGTGGATGGCACCACCAAGAAGGAGTTCCTCACCAGGACCATCTCCGTGCGGAAGCACAGATCCTGATGAGGTGGAGGTGCTGCACTGGATATAGGTAGGACTCGCACACACTACCTCAGCTGCCTGTCTGGATGACATCCCCTAATACCATCAAGCGGGAGACTCAGGAGCCCTGTTGCCTACAGGTGCACCACCAGACACGAACATGTAATGGGGACTGGTTAGACCACACGGGCCAATGTGAGATTGGGTGGGGGAAAACCCGTTACATGTCGTATATTGTTCACATGTCATAGGATTTGCATATGAACAAAAGAGAGGATAATTTATATGATTTTCCATTACACACCTGTCTATATGCGGACTCTGCCTATTTTGTTCATTGCAACATTACCTTATGTGTGTTGTTTTGTTATTTATACCCCTCCTCTTTACATTTTCCAGCATAACTATTGGATAGCTTTATTTTGAGCCAGTTTGGGAACTGAGTATTAATGTGATAAGCTGCTACTACGCAGTGTTTTGTGGTGAAGCTAATTAGCATTGTTAGTATATTATGGACACTCGCCCCTCATGTTCTGATAGGGCTTTACACTCGTGTTCATATTAGCATTTTTGTTTACCATATACTACTGTCCATTTCGTTCACATGGGGACTTTTATTTATGGTTTATTAGTTGTCATTTTATGCATTTCGTTAGTTTTTAGCTTGTAAAAAAGTTGTATACGTTTTAGTTGTGTTATAGTTAAGTTTATGTGGATATTTCCCATTTGGTCTGTAATAAATTTGATATTAGTGGTATTAGTTATTTAACTGGTACTTTATGTATATTTTACAGTTTACAATGAGTGCAAGCTTTAGGGACTTTTAGTGACAACCTCTTGTCACTTATCAGTGTTCTCTTGCGATACTTTCCTATGCACCGTTGATTTCTTTCTTTTGTAGTTTGGTGAGCAAGGTGTTTTTGTGTTTATTTTATATGCGGATGCCAAGATAGTGGTGAAAAACAAAAAAATTTGTGCTGATACTAAATTATAGTGGTTAAAAGCACTCTCCTTGTGCTTTTATTAATGAAATGTTTAAGTCTCTCCAAACTTAGGTGCAGCTTATACAGTCTACCAAGGAGAATACAAAGCAGCATCATCGCAAGAAAAAAGTGCCGGCACCACCGTAAACAGTTAACAAAGACAAAGAATCATCAAGCCAGCATTTTTGACCAATAGTTAGTGTATCTAGGCACAATAATCCTAGAACATTTAACCACCGAGGAATTAAGACTTCAGGCAAGGCCCGGTCTTAAACGAACAATTTGTTTTTTCTGGACTCAATATTATCAAGGGCCGGACTTAAACGAACAATTTGTTTTTTCAGGACTCAATATTATTATTTTTTATGCTGTAGAGTGTGTTTTTAAGATGTATGCCCCGCTAGGCAAGATCAGCCTACACCATCCAGATGATGATAAGGGATGATCAGTTTTGAAATATTTGTAATGTTTATTGTTTTATGGTCACATCATTTTGCAGACAATCATACAATCTTGCACAATGCTACACAGGTTTATGGGTCACAAGGGAATATATACAATGAATCCCTGCCATACTCTAGTGGCCCCAATGACGTAAGAGAGAATTACATTTAACCCCTTGAGTAGAGATACTTTACACTAATGCCGAATTTAAAAAATGAAATGTTAATTTGAATTTGTTTACAGGGAACTTTTTTTAAAACTTTTAAACCGAATTCCACTGGTAAATGAGGTTCCTGTAGGTGGATTTTGCACTGGGAACAACAAATCAATTTATGGGTCAGGTGTCTCCACCAACCAATGAAACTTGTATGAAAATGTATTTACAGCCCTGAACTAAAAAATTTCAGGGAGGATGTGGCCTTAATTTTTCAGTTTTAATTAAGATAGTAAAAGGTGCTTGCACAAATTCTATTTTATCTAGGGGAGTGTATTGGATTTGTGGAAAATGGGCCTACAGAGTATTACCATGTGGTTGGACGGGGTCTTGCTATCTAGGTACAATTGTGCCTGCCTTTACAATGACCCACTGGCAGGATCAGGAATAGCAGAGCCACTTCCAACACACAGGGGTTGAAAAGTAGTCTATGGAAAGAACAATTTTGGGCTAGCTTATTTCCTAATGTAGGAGTTGGGTTGCTATATGACAGGCTCAATATACTTACGGATGTACTGGATGATGTTCTCAATTATACACCTACATTCATTAATTTACTTAATCAAGAACAGGTACAGATTAGATTAATGGCCCTACAGAATAGAATGTCTCTGGACTATATTTTAGCGTGTGTGCCCTGGTTAAAGAGCAATGTTGTGTTTTGTTTAGAGATCAAAGTGGTAAGATTGAGCATGAGGTAGAGAAGATCGCAGAGATACAGGAGAGATTAAGGAAAGGTGGAGATAAGAGGTGGGTTTTGTTAGGAATTACCATGTTGGTTGGTTTTCTAGAAGCGAAACTGATGAATGGATTTGTCTGTGTGTTTGCAGTTCTGATTGTTTTGTATGTCTGTGCCATGTGCAGTAAAACCATACTGCAAAGGTGTGTAACACCCTCTACCCAGGCCATGCCACTGATCACAGACGACACTACGGAAGATGCAATCTCAGAAGGAAAAGTCAGTCCTCCTCAATGGAATACAGATGAAGATGATGGCAGAAAGACCAATCTGGCGGATATGATAGCCAGCAGCTCTGTGAGTTTCCAGAACTATCAAAGCCATGCAAACTTGGGCCCTCCAGGCCAGTGCAACGCTTCTGAGTTTTATCTGAATTATCCTTAAAAGACTATGTTTTCAAGAATAAAAAGAGAGGACTGTGAAGATTGAGATAATATGTGTGGCTATCATCACCTCCATTTTGGCCTAAACCACCATTTTGAGTGTTTGCTTATATGAATGTTTATTTGTTTCATTCGTGAATGAATGAACTGTGAATGTTTGATTCTGCAGAGTATCGCTTCTGGATGTAACTCACCCTTGTGTAATTCCTACGAGACATGAAATAAATTGAAATAGCATTCGTAAGCGATTTCTCCTGCATTAGATATCTACAGGTGCACCACCAGACACGAACATGTAATGGGGACTGGTTAGACCACACGGGCCAATGTGAGATTGGGTGGGGGAAAACCCGTTACAGGTGTAACCCATATTCCCCCTCCCAATCGCAGATAGGGTGCATGAGAGGAGAATCTATATGTATTACCCGGTGTGGTGCTTTACCTGCTCACAAGAGGCCTAAGCCACCGCCAGTGAGAGCCTGGGGTGTATCCTCTAGAACAATACTATATGGCACAACGCCTCCACCTGCGATGGCTCCCAGCAGAGCGGGAGTTGTCGCAGGACACATTCAAATGAACACATACACTAGATGTAAAATAGCAACGGTCTTTACTATATGCAGAATATAACATAACACATACATCACATAATAGCAACATAGCCGTGTCACCCTCTGCCACTAGCTGGCAGCAATAACCTTGCCCCTAACTGGGCTATACCTTTACACCCCCTTCCCAACCCCGTGTCCAAAGAGTCCAAGCCCATCCAAGTGTGTGAACAGGCCTGTCACATGTGAGGAGCAAGTTAAATTTGGTGCACGTGTGGAAGGTTGTAAATACCTGCCCAGGTGTCTCTACACCTGGGTGTCTTCGCAAAGGGTCTACCGGCGCCGCTTGGTCCAGCGCTGAACTGTACCTCCGCGTGGGATGGGGTCCCGCCGGACGTCCCACCGTAAGGACAGTCTCTGGATCAGCAACACAGCTTACAGGAACATGCAGCAAACCCTTTCACTGGGTCCCTGCTCTAAGGAATTGCACAGGGTCTCTCCCTGCTCTAAGGAACTGCACAGGGTCTCTCCCTGCTCTAAGGAACTACACAGCTGAAGGGGCACAGGGTCCTTACCTAAGGGCCTGTCCCTATGAACATCCACCCTCACTAGTGGGGAGTCAGGGCCTCAGCTCTAGCCTAGGGATTTCTGGCCTAGGGCAGAAGCTCGCAGCTCTCTGCCCCCCTTCCTTCCCCCACTGTCTCCTTAGCCTAACTAACTCATGTGCTTCACAGTCTGCTTCCTGACTGTGCACACAACAATGTATCCTTCTCCAGCAGGAGAAGTTGCAAGCTCTATTGGCTGTCTGGCTGCCTGTGACCAAGGTGAAAGTGCAGTCCCAAGAGGCTGCTGGGAATTGTAGTCCTTTATGGCCCTCTTTAACATTGGGGCCGCGTGTGCGCAATATAATGGCCGCCGCTACTCTCCATGGAGCCTGTGCAAACCTGTAATGGCCGCCGCATCGCCCTAACTGCGCATGCGCGACTTTTAGGGGTCCTTCCTGCCTTCCTATACTTTCCTGCGCTAGGTGTAATGGCCGCCACGACTGCAAACGCGCACTGCGTATGCGCAAACGCGCACAAGATGGCGGCGCCCTGTCACTGATGCCGCCGGGAGCCGCGATCGCCCCTGCAACTGCCTGACATGGTGCGGGGGTATCCGCTACTCTGCGCAGGTGAGGAGGGCCAGGGGGGACCCTGCTACATAGGGATGGAATTACGTAGAGTATATGTATGTGTAAGAGATAGGTGTGTGTGCATACATATAGCGCAATATGTATAGACATGGCCTTTAGCACTCAAGGGGAGGGAGTTCACTTGTGTCAGTAATGACTCATAAAACGTTGGTCTCGGTTTAGACCACCGCTAAGTGTCCCGAACAGTTGCATAAATTTGTATTCATGCAACCGTCTCTCTTCGGTGTTCTAAGATTACCTTTGAGTATGGCCACCTTTAGATCGTTCATATTATGGCCAGAGTCAGAGAAATGTTCGTCGACAGAACGGTCTCTTGTTCCGCGTGTGATGCTGTGATGCAGTAGATTCATTCTCTTGTTTAGCCCCTGTCCCGTCTCGCCAATGTAGTAGCAGCCCCCTGGGCATTTCATGCACATGATGAGGTACACGACATTGCTGGAGGAACAGGTGAACCTTCCTTTGATTTTGTACTCCAGATTCCTGTGTGGTATTTGTATTGTGCCCGCTGTGTGGAGTATTGCGCAGGTTTTGCATCTTGCGTCCTGGCATGGTCTTGTCCCGCATTCAGTTGTACTGTTGAATACTTTACTCCTCACCATAATTTTCTTGAGATTATGAGGTTGTATGATAATAAGGGTGTTTCAGGGAAGACCTGTTGCAGTCTTGTATCTTCCTGGAGGATGGGTTGTAGTTTCCTGGCGATCTTGCGTAGGGCTCCTATGTGTGGGTTATATGTGACCACCAAGGGTACCCTGTCGCTTGTCTCTATCTGTCTGTATAAGGAGATCACTTCTTGGTATTCTGGTGGCTTTGTGGATTTGCTGGTCTACAATCCTGTGGTTATATCCACGGTTTATGAAATCTGATCTCAAGGCTTCAATCCAATCACATTTCCACACCTACCCACACCATTGATATACACTGCCACTCCACACACACCTTTTGTAAAGCACTGTATACCCTGTGGGCTCTTCATTCATTTATATTTACATACATACACACAGACACACACACTCTTACCTCACTAACATTCAGGGATATTTAACACCTAGTCATAAATCGCATCTACACACGGGGGAGGGATAAGCACAGATAACATTCCAAGAGACACTGTTTTTAAGTATACCCTTTGCTTGCATACCCTTTTAAGTATACCCTTTGCTTATTCATTGTAACACCGCCGGAAGAAGAGATCAGTGTATCTCGAAAGCTCGCACAAATAAAAGCATTTCGTTAGCCACAGAACGGTATTGTCTATTAATTTTTTATTATTAAGCTCAGCTAACACGGTACAGATACCTCTATATATATATATCCGTGGGTCCCCGTCTGTCCCCTACCTCTGAGTGCAGCTGCGTCTGGCAGCGGAGGCTGGGGGAGAGCGCGGGGAGGTTGTGGCAGGCGACCCAGTCGTCTGAGGTGACCAGCAGCTCCCCTTGCAGGGCGCCGTCATCTTAGTTGCGATCGCGCTTGCGCATGATTCTGCGAATGCGCAGTGCTAGGGTGCGAGGCGGCTTCAGCAGGAAAGGTCCTCCGCGGGGACTACAAACCCCAGCAACCCGTTACACTGGAGCTAATGGGGCATCAGGATTCTCCTACTCTAGAGAATAGATACATTGCGCGCGCTTGGAGCACGCCAGTCGGAGCTGGGACGAGGAAGGGGTAGGGTGTGTAGGTGCAGGGCATCTGTGACCCCTGCACTAGGCCAGAGACCCCATTAGGCCCCAGCTAGGAGCCTGACTCCCCTCAGTTTGTGGTTGCTGCAGGGACCGGCCCATCAGTTAGGGACATGGACACTGTAGAACCGGAGAGAGGGACACAGCCAGGACGCGGCGGTGAACTGGCGATCCTTTGGTCTGGGACCTGATCACGCAACAGATTAGAGACTATCTTCAATGGTGATACCATCCACGCGGGAGGTCACCCCACGTAGAGGCAGACGTCGTCGTTGGCAACAACCATCGCTGGTCAGTGGATCGTATCCTTCCTTTGTGGCATTACCGGGTGCTGGAGTACACGGCAGGTATCATCAAGTGCACCAACTTTACACACGGTAGTTGTGGGCAGCGCTGTCTCACACATTTGGGTGGGTTGCTACTTGTGGACACCAGGGTGGTTGGGTGCCCAAGGGCCCCTCAGTACTTTGGGGGATATTCCATCCAGGGTGGAGATTGTGTTGGAGGACACTGTGAGGGTACGGCCGTGCGTTGCCTACTTGGTGTGGACTGGTTAACATTGTTATTCTTATGTATGCAGTAAAACTGTTACTCTTACCAGCGTGTGTATTATTGTATGGGGTCCTGTAACAGGTTTATTCCACATAGTAGGATCCCGTACAGGTGGAGGCGCTGTCACCCGAAAGGATCAGGAACACCCCAGGCTCCCAGCAGCGGAGCCCCAGGCCTCCTGTGAGCCGCAGGTAACGCACCACATACACGGTAGCTGTCATATCTCCCAGGGGGTGGGAAAAATGCGCTACATATATATTACGCGATATAAACGTTAGAATTCGGATTTGCAGAAGATCTCTTTATTGTTGCTATTTCCCAAGCAGCAGACTGTTACAATACTTCAGCAATGTTGGATAGTTCCCTGGTTTTCAACTATAAAAAAAAAACTGCGAAATCATTTAAAAATGTATTTTCACTCTGCGGAACCCTTTAAATAGCTAATGTGACATTGTGAAAGCCCAACCCACTGATCCTGTGTTCAAAAAGAAAACCCGTGTTTTTTTTATATTATTATTATTGTAGCCGAGTCCCCCTCCTTAACTCCGGTGAGGTGTAGCTGCTCAGCTGATCGGCGGAGTTCCGCGAGATCGGGCAGTTAGCAGGTGGTGGCCATTTTGTAGAAAGACGTGCATGTGCAGTGTTGCCAGCGTGGCAGCCATTTTGGATTGGCTCCACACGGACCAAAGCGGGACTACGAGTCCCAGAATCCTCGGGGAAAGGGAGATCACGTGCGTTGATCCAGCCAATGGCCTGGATGCAGCCTGAAGGAACAGGATATCCTCAGCGGGCGGGGAGCCTGCAAACCAGTCGGACAGAGGCGGCAAGACAGAAGGTAGTTTCCAGGGAGCAGTAGCTTCCTGGACTAGGCCAGACTCTGCCCCTAGGCCCCAGTCAGGCCCTGAGCCAACCATAACTCCATATTGTAGGGAAGGCCCCAGATAGGGACCCTCCTCACCTTATCATTACTGCTACACTGTTGTGCCGGTGGCCGGACATCCATGCGGCGGACTACGGCCGTGGACCAGACCAGTGTTCAGGGACATTTGTGGGAGACACTCCGGCTGGAGCTCACACCACGGGGAAGCTGGGACCCTTAGGCGAGAGGGGATTACTGTTTGAGGCCCCGCTGCGTGGTACTTGCGTCAGAGAAATTCTGGAAGCTATCCCTGGGGTACTGGAGTACCCAGGCAGGTATCACAAGTGCACCAACGGTTCACATCACAAGGGGGGAGGGTAGCGCTACCTCACACTTTGGGTGGGCTTGATTGTGTGGAGATCGGGTTATAGGTGCTCAGGGCACCCTCAGTACTTTGGGGGACTCACTCACGGTGGTGGTTGCATTTTACCCTTATAGTATTGTTATATGTGTGTCAGTAAATACAAGTTATATATTATCTGGTATGCTACTGTTTATTACTGACTGTATTGGTTCCTATGAGGAGTCATCCTTCCAACGTTGGGATCCCTCATAGGTGGAGGTGCTGCACTAAGAGAGAGAGAGATCTCACCCCAGGCACCCAGAAGCGGAGGCTCAGGCCTCCTGTGAGCATACAGGTATCAGCAGCACACATAGTCGCCCGTGGTTTCCCTTAGGCATAGGGAAAGGGGGCTACATTTGGAGGCGCTGCTGAGATTTCAGACCTGTGGTGCCCAAAGTTAGTACACTCAAAATGATGTCGCTGATCATATCATTACCATCCGAGCGGGAGGTCTATGACTGGGCCTTGAGAAGCTACGTACCACCCCAACAGGTGCTCGCCATTTGGCTAGTCCCCGCCGACACCTCCTCTTACGACATCTGTATAGTACTGGGACAGTTCCCGAGCCTACAGCCCACGCATATCCTAGCCCACCGAACAGACACAGAAAAGGTATGGTGCGCAGTGCTAGTTACAGGCGGGTATGGTTAACGGAAGAAGGAGGTCCGCCCACTTTACGGTTCTGTGGAGTGCTAGATAGCGGGTGCCCTATTATGTATCCGGAAATACCCGTGAAGATGGAGCCCTCTCGTCTTGCCTCTGACATACAGGAGCTTCTGATGGTTATGTCTTCACCTTCCCAAGGAAGTCGTAGCAGGAGCAACGCCAGTGCCGCGTCCGGCCACAGCCGATGATCTGGTAGGAGCAGCTGCAGTTCCCGCAGCTCGGAGGGAGTGCAGATGCTCGCAGAAGCCATAAAGCAGTTGGTTGGGAACAAGGGCGAGTCGTCTCAGGCACAGCATTACCATACGTTGAAAGCTTTTTCCAGGGTGTTTCCCATGCCCATCGGAGAAGAGGCCTTCGAAGACTGGACGTACCATACCTTGCAAGTACTGGAGGAATGGTCTTGCACCGAAGCTGTTAAGAGGCAGTGAATAATGGAGTGCCTAAAACCCCCCACCTCTACGATGGCGGGAATGCACTGAGAACATGATACAGACGCTACGGCACAGAGGTTAGTGGACTTATTAACGCGGATCTACAGCCTAGAAGAGGACGAAAGCGAACTCTGGTCTAAGTTCTATAGACATAGACAGAAAGAAGGGGAAGAACTGCCCGAGTTTATTCAACGGATACAGTTAGTTTTGTGGAATCTACATTCCGACGATATCATTCCAGCCATTGAAGTGGATGAATATCACAAAAAACAGTTCTTAGGGGGATCTTGTCACGGAGTGCTCACCACAAAAAAGGCGGGACCATGAGGCTGAGGTGAGGATATTGATAGCCACCGACCAACAACCGAGCAAACACGTCTGGAGTGCAGAGTGGTAGTCGTGTAGCCGGGTCAGGATAGGAGAGGTCAAATTGGTTGAGGTACTTGCCGTGGTCAAGGAGTGGAGAGATCGGATAGTCGTAGATGCGGTGCCGGTTGCCAGGGGTAGAGAGAGTAGAATAGTTGAGTCCGTAGCCGTGGTCCAGGGGTCAGAAGTCAGGAGTCCGGGTGCAAGCTGAGGTAAAAATACAAGGAGCGAAACAAGACAAGACAAGGCAACAGGAAGCTGGAGGTAAGCACACAAATGAAAACACGTTTATGCTCAGCCAATTTGCCAAGGGGCTGGCTGAGCATATAAAGCACAGAGAGCCAATGGGGAGACTGCGAGGAGTGAGCATCATAGGAATGCTGTGTACCGATAGGCATTAACCCCTTTAGTACCTGTGTCCACCCGAGGTCTGCGCGTAGTCAGAGCGCTCTGTACGCTGCCCATGTCATCACGGAGGCGGAGCCTGAAGGCGGTCCCTGTGGTGTCTCACGTCCTAGCGGCGCGGTGCCTGCACGCAGGTTGCAGCTGACGTGTGTCACCCGTGATGTCGCGGGATGCGTCACAGGGGCGGAGCCTGGAGATGATCCCTGCAGTGTCTCCCCTTCTAGTAATGCGGCACCTGGGCGTAGGTTGTGGCTGACGCGCGTCACGAGATGCGTGACAGGGTGGGACCTTACGCCGACCCTCACAGTACCCCCCCAACCCCCTTCAGGAGCGACCTCTGGGTGTCTCAAGGATGTCTTAAGAGGGTAATTTGAGTGGAATACCTGGACGAGTCTGGGGGCATATAATTGATCCCAAGAGATCCAGGATCGCTCTTCGGGGCCAAAGCCCCTCCAATGGACGAGATATTGGAGGCCTCCCCTGGTTATCCTGGAATTTAGTACTGACTCTCGAACTCTTGTTGTCCGTCTATAAGGAGGGGTTCCGGTGGTGAGGCCGGGAAGGAGAGTGAGAGTCCTGTACACATGGCTTCAGAAGGGATGTGTGGAACACGGATGGGATACGCATGGAAGTCGGTAATTGTAAGCAATAGGCCACGGGGTTGATCCTCTCGGAGATGGTAAACGGACAAATTAATCTTGGTGCCAGTTTCGCTGTGGGTACCTTTAGCCGAATGTTCTTGGTGGAAAGCCATACTTTAGGCTAAGGCCCCGCTCCCACAGTCAGCGCGCCCGCACTGCAGACAGGCTGCGCGCTGATAGGCAATTGACCGCTACCTGCGGTCTGTAGGGAGCGTTTGAGCGGAGGGACCCGCTACTCTCCCCCTCCCTCCCTCCACATGCCCTCTGCTACTTCCCCAATAAATCCTCCCCCGTGGATGGCTGCAGCGGGGGGTCAGTCTCCCGCGCTGCAGGAGGCTCCCGCCCCCACCGCTGATAGGCTCATCAGCGCACCACGTGACGCGTCACCGCTCGGGTTCACAATTTTCTTGCATCCCCTGGCGGCTGACGCGTCACAGCGCGTTGTGAGCCGTGCAGTGAGGGGGAACTGGGACTGGCTCAGAAGGATACCCCTGCTGGTGAGGAACGCGCACTGATGCAGCGGAACCAAAGCCTTATCCCCTCGATTGTATGCTAGGGTTCTTCGTCGATTTCGGTCGGCCTGTTTTTTTCTGTAGGAAAACTGCTCTCTTGAGATTCACTTGAATCCTCTCCCATGAGTTCTGTAATTGTTGGATCCTGTTATCCGCTCCTGGTACCCCGGATCTTAGTCCTTTCATGGAAAGTAGAAAGCGTTTGTCAAAATGCTCAAATACCTAGCTTGCATGAGAAGGTAATAAGTCCCAGAGCATAGATAGGTGTATTCAATATACAAGTGAGCAGGTCCACAGCCAAATATAACCAGAGCTCCCTGAAAACTGAGAGTGAATGAGATAAACCCACCACTCACAATTTCATTGGGAATGATGAGGCAATAAGGCAATAATAAAGGTTAAGACTCACGAACACCTCCTTGTAGGGAAGACGTGCTGCTGCTGAAGTAGTCCATATTGAGATGAGAAGGGTAGAGCACAGCCAAAGAACGGGAGTCAGGAGAGGATCCAAAATACAAAAATCTTTAATGGAGTCAATACAGCATAGGAAAAAAATTGGTGGGTGTGAGATAAATGAACCAATAATGTAAATAACTAACTAATACACCAAAAATACTCGCCGATCGCGTTCAACAACTGGGAACCTCCTCTGCAGACGGTGCATCTAGAACTCCTCCCCCCTAAGGGGAGGCACCGTCTGCAGAGGAGGTTCCAGTTGTTTGAACGGCGCTCAGGCAGTGACGTCACGCGGACCAGCGCCGGAACACACCAGGGAGGGCGAAGAGAGTCCTGGACACTGAGTTGCTGCTGAGAGGACATACAGCTGTACTTGATTATAACAAGCAAAGGGACACCTTAGCAAGCTGCGGACGGCATCCTAGTATTGCACGTGTTACTGCATCCATATGTGAGTTTACATGTGGCTGTTTTTATATATTTTAATAAATTGTGTTGTACTTTCCACACTATCGTGCTGTATTCTCTCCTTATCATGCCTTCCGAATATCTACTTGGGAGAGGCTAAAGAAGAGGAGGAGTGAGAAGATTCGCGTGGGATTCGTGATCACAGCAAGGAAGAGGTTAAAGCACAGATCCTCTCAACTGAAAGTTACAAGATTTATCTTGTAAGTAGTTCACTGTGTTCGTACTGTAATGTATGTATCTGTCCAGATATACTGCGCAATTTGTGTTTTTTCTTTAACCCTTTATTAGGGGGGACTAACGAATCCAACTGCAATCGTCATTTTGGTTGGGAACATCATTTGGACATTTAAAGGACTGCACTGTATGGACACTTTCTACTGTATTAAGCGCCAGGTATCCCATATGGTTTTTGTATAGGAAAAAACCTCCTACGCGTTTTGAACGTCTTGTTCTTTATCAAGGAGTAAAGAACTAGTGCAGATCTGTCCCCTTTTAAACACAGCTGATCAGCCGCCGTCTCGCGCCAAAAGAACGTGATGACGTCATGACGCATCCAGCTGAGCGCAAGCGCAATCAGTACATCCAGATTCCCTGGGGCAGAGCAGTGACGGATCGCCACAATGGACAAAAATAAAAGAAGCAAAACTGTGAAAGACTACTAAATGCCCCATCCCAGGTGCTGTCGATCCATTCCCACTGATAAACAGAAGGAAGAAAAACAGCAACTGCCTGAGTGCGGGCAAATGCAAAGTCCACAGTGAGCTCTAAAACAAAAGGCATATTTTATTAATAATAGATGAATTGCAATTAAAGAAAAAGAGAAGGAGACATATCTGCAAACACACATTAACCCAATAAGGGTAAAGTAAGTTAAAAAGATGAATTAAAACCAAATAAAGAAAATAAGAACAAAAAAGAAAAATATGAAAATGTGTCTAGTTAAAAGAAACCTAATGCTGATATAAGGTGATTCAACAATAATAAAAATATATATTGAAATAGAACAAAAGGCTCTCGTCTCCGTATTCTGGCAAGGCCTGGCAGATCCCATCAAGGATGAACTCTCTCGTCAATCCAGGCCGGATCAATTGGAGGTCCTCATTGATTTGGCCGTCCGAGTGGAAAAACGTATCCAGGTACGCCGCTCAGAGCGTCAGCGCACTCGCGTCCATAACTTTCAGGTTCCGTTCTCCAGTACTCCCAGCAGCACTCCTGCTCCCCCAAGTGCTACCACACCTCTTCGTCCTGCACTGGAGTTGCCAGAGCCAATGCAATTGGGGGTACAACGCATCCGCACACCGATACGGCAGTTCCGCCACGCCGGGGGATTGTGTTTCTACTGCGGATCCATGGAACATCTGGTTCGTGAGTGTCCACTGCGTCCGGGAAACGGGAACACCCAGTGAGTACAGAGGGGCTCTCTCTGGGTGTAATGTCTCCACGTCCCCTTCATAAAGGTGAACTCCCTAAGAAACTTACATTTCCAGTCTCCCTTTCAGGCGATAAGTTCCAGACTTCTACCGCCGCTTTCATTGACTCAGGAGCTAGAGGAAACTTCGTGGACCTTGAATTCGCCAGGTTAAACCGCATACCGCTCGTGAGGAAGAAGGTTCCCATCGCACTCGTCGGTATCGATGGATGTCCTCTTACCCCGGCCCACATCTCCTTAGAGACGGCCCCCTTGCTTCTGTCCTCAAATCTGCACAAGGAGATCTTAGTTCTTGATGCCATTCACGCTCCTGGGATACCCATCACCCTTGGTCTTCGTTGGCTACAGCTTAACAATCCTCTCATTGACTGGACGTCCTCTGCTCCCATCTCCTGGAGGCCGAGGTCAGGCGAGACTCATCAACTGCTGGCCAATACCTCTGTTCCCAAATTTATTCTACCTTCTGTTTACCACCAATTCCGGGACATTTTCAATAAGGTACAGTCAGACCTTTTGCTGCCCCACAGGACTTGCGATTGTCCGATCGATCTGGTTCCAGGTTACTCCCTAACCAAGTCCAAGACCTACCCCTTGTCGTTACCAGAATCTCACGCTATGGATGAATATATCCAGGAGAATCTCAAGAAAGGCTTTATTCGTCACTCCAATTCCCCAGCAGGGGCTGGGTTTTTCTTCGTCAAGAAAAAGGACAGGTCGTTGAGGCTTTGCATCGATTACAGGGGTTTTAACCACATAACTATCAAAAATCGTTACCCACTTCCCCTCATTACCGAACTGTTCGATAAATAACAGGGGACCAAGATTTTTTCCAAGTTGGATCTCCGTGATGCCTATAACCTGGTGCGCATCAGGAAGGGGGATGAATGGAAAACGGCCTTCAACACGTGTAGTAAACACTACGAGTATCTTGTAATGCCTTTCGGCTTATGTAATGCTCCCGCTGTCTTCCAGGATTTCATCAACGACGTCTTTCGTAAGGTACTCAATATTTTTGTTATAGTATACTTGGATGATATCCTGATTTTTTCCAAAGATCTCCAGGACCATATACGCCACATCTCCTACGTCCTTTCCCGTCTCCGTGAACACCATTTGTACGCCAAACTGGAGAAGTGCACCTTTCATCAGACCTCTACTCCGTTCCTGGGGTAAATCATTTCCGATGAGGGGTTTATGATGAACTCCGGTAAACTTCGAGCAGTCACTGAATGGCACAGGGCTTTTGGGCAGCGATTCACCTACAGGGCTTTTGGGCAGCGACTCACCTACAGGGCTTTTGGGTAGTGACTGTTCACGGACAGGGCTTGTGCCCAGTGACACATGTGAGCAAGTTGGTAGACACTGCACAAGTGATGGTTGGTCTGTTTCATGTGTGTCTTGTTTTGTTTTTGTCGCCTCCTTTGTAGGTGTCTGCTGCTGAATTTGTACAGATGGCAGCGGTAGGATGTCATCAGGAACCTGCACAGCAATGTCTGCTACTTGACCGGTAACATTTGGGCCTGGTGAATGAATATCAGATGAATGTGGTGAAAACTGACCTGCATGAACAGATCCTGCCTGGGAGGTGTTGAATTGTGGTACATTAGTCATTCTCCAGTAATTAGCTTGTGTTTGCTGAACAACTAATGCTTCGAATGAGGTGTTGATTTTTTGCAACTGTTTAGGCACTTCAATGAAGACTCTGTGGAGATGTGCCAATTGTGATACTGTTTCTTCCTGCAGTCCAATCATCCTTTCCAGCACTGTCATCATGTCTGAATGGCGACGATTTTCTGCGTCCACTATTTTTCCCTCTGAAGCTACAATTGCATCGTATGTGGAAGTTGATGGACGATTTGGCGGTACAACAGTTTCTATTGGCACCTCTTCATGGTCACATGATTGTATTTCAGTCTCTTCTGTGGCGTCATCCTCATCATACTCATCATCCTCATCACCATGATGTTCTAAAAAGAAATGTACACATTATTAAATGGCATGTTAATGTATGCTGTGTTACTATGTAATTGTACTGTGTCCTAAGTAACACCTAACATGTTAGCATACGTTTTATAACCTCATTAAAAACTACCTTGACTTACGAATAATGTTTGGACTCAGTATGAAATATGAATGAATGAAAAGTTGCTCTAAACTCAGAAGTCCTACATGATAATTAACATCACTAACACAATACATGTTGCCTTACACTTAATTTGCACTGACACTAAGTAATCCTATTTAAAGAAGATGTGCAAAACAAATAATGCACATGACAACATAACATATAGAAGAGCACATATTATATGGCCAGCAAATGATACACTCACCTTCTAGTAGTGTTGAGCTGGCTGACCCAGGTGAAGACACTTGTTCCATCTCAGGTGACACATGTCCTCCAGGGGCAACTATATATAACAATAACATAAGTTTTACATTTACATGTGTAAATATTGAACAAACACTTATTGTATGTTCTGTATTTATGATTAACTAACAACATCAGTTCCTTAACCGAAAATGTGTGTGAAAGTGAACATAAATAGTTGTAATAACACTGTACATGCCTGTGTACTTAGAATTTTTGAGTTCCCTAACATACAACATACTATGTTTCTGCAGTAATGCGTGAGGATAAATAGATTAAATGAGTACATAAAAATCATATGTTGTGTAGTGATATCAGTATCATAATGTACATAACTATCATGAGATGACCATTCACAATGGTTATCATGAAGGTGGTCATATTGCAAAAAGTGTTGTTTTTGGTAGAGGATATGTGTGGTACATTAATCGAAGATGTGGCACACCTGAATGTGGCTGTGACTCAACAAGACAACACATGCAGTGTGTGATAATGTGTCTTTCATAGTAGTTCAACTATAGATATGAGTGAACTAATGTGTGACGTACGCTTTGATAAGTAATGAGTTGTTGGGGCATTTAGTAGCTAGAGTTAAGCTTTCAAATGAGTGTGATTAACTTCAGTTGTGCTATTCAGGTTGTAAGAAAGGTATTCCCTTCCCCAAAAAGCCTAATCAGCCACACCTTTCAATGACTTGAAACAGGTGCAAATGGTGTGAACTAAGTTGACCGTGAAATGAGGCTGTAATTAGTGTGTGTGCTGAACCCCACCCCCTCTGTTGAAGTGTATGCTGTGATGAGATATTAATTGCAGCTGCTTTAACACAATGGTAGATGAGCTAAGTAGTCATCTGCAGTGTTTAAGTTATGAAAACAATGACATAACATATGATACGTGTGCCTCATTATGCTGTCTGTATATGACATAAAGCAAAAATGGACCTTTTCATAAGCAACTATAGATGTGTTAGTGCCAGTGATGTTTGTAGGCCGTTACATGCAATTTCTTTGATGCATGCTTAAAATAGGCAGTAATGTCATGTTTGTCGGAGTAAAATCAATAAAATACACAATAATATGATACATATTTCTGTTCTGTACCTGTAGCTACTAATAATTTCTCATGAACATGTGTTACACATGTGTAGTACCCTGTTGTTCCCCATCTTCGCCCACCATCAATTGCTTCCACTGCAGCTATGCATTTTGGGAATTCACATGTAAATGAGCACGCAATGGCACGTGCTATATTAGTTACTGCTTTTAGTAGGACTACTACATATATGTCTATTTTGAGATATATATATACAGAATCAGACATATACATATATAGATGCAGGTATGCTTATATTGTGAAGACAGTATAAAAAGCAGTGTAAATATGCAAAATAACTGTAAGCAACGACACGCCTAGTACAGTAATATTTATCACCTGCTGGAAATTGTGACGGATAAATTCCAATGTCACGGTCACCAGCCAAGCCTTCCACGACGACGGTAAGTAATTTTGGCCGAAGCAGCTCCTCCAATGGAGTCAATATGAGACGTTGTGGTGTGGGCCCACCTCCAGTGCCAGTAGCATGCACGCGTTGGTCTTGTATTTTCTTTTTCAATTTGGACCTAATATCATCAAATCTTTTCCGACAATGATACTTGTCCCTGACACTATTCCCACAGGCATTGACACCAATGACTATTGTGTCCCACATTTCTTTTTTGCTTGCTGCACTTGTCCGCCCTTGAAAAACATATAAAAGATATGAGGTAAATTAATAATAATATAAGCACCAGTTTCCTACACTGCTAGCTGTTCCAAGAGATAGCAAACATGCTGTTTTATGTGTAATATGTGAAGCACATGAGCATTCACTACTAAACCTATACATGTAAGCAAGGTTGCATTCATATTGTATGCAGTTCTGGCAAATTGACCGCCTGTGTTTATTTGTCCTTGTAAGGCATGATAAAAAGCTGTGTTTCCACACTAATGAACATAGAAAGATATTGTGTACCCATATTTGCATATGAACAAAACTCAGATGACCTAGGATCACATGTATTTGAATAATAAATGTAAAGTTACACTTACCTACTAAATGTCCATAGAGACTGTCATAGTGCTCCAGAATGCCAGTGACAAGAGCCCTATTTTCCTGGTCATTGAAGCGAGGATTACGTGGCTTCTCCACACGTTTTTTCCGAGCAGGTTTAGGGTCAGAGCTTGGCTGGTGCTGACTGGACTCTCCTTCTTCCAATGGAAGAGCCTCCAAAAGCTGGCCACCAGCAAGCACGCCACCACCAGACACCCCATCAGCAACTGCGCCACCAGCAGCACTCCCAGCACCAGCACTCCCACTCCCAGCACCAGCACTCCCACTCCTAGCACCAGCACTCACACTCCTAGCACCAGCACTCACACTCCTAGCACCAGCACTCACACTCCTAGCACCAGCACTCCCAGCACCAGCACTCCCACTCACAGCAACAGCACTCCCACTCCCAACAACAGCACTCCCACTCCCAACAACAGCACTCCCACTCCCAACAACAGCACTCCCACTCCCAGCAACAACACTCGCAGCACCAGCACTCCCACTCCCAGCAACAGCACTCACACTCCCAGCAACAGCACTCCCACTCCCAGCAACACCACTCGGTGCACCAGCAACATCACTCCCCTGAACAGTACGTTCACTCCGACGCGTACTCCCACGAGTAGCACTCCCACTCCCACCAGCATCACTCTTCCCACGCTTTGCGGGCATACTTCCAGCACTCACAAAAAACAGACAAGAAATGTACAGGCAATCACACGACCCACTTCCACATATAAAACAAGACAAAGATGTAAACAAAACAACAAAGGACAAAGCTCACCCAATACCCAACAAGTCTCTCAGTCAATATGCAAATCTTCAATCGTCCAGCTCTGTGCGTCTCTCTCTCTCTCTCACTCCCAACAACACAGAGAATGATTAGCAGTACACGTTGCCTTTAAATATGGCGCGCAATCAAAAACATGCTTGTTTCGCCTGATTCAGCAAGATTTGTGATTGTGCAACCTAACAGCACCCCGCCACGCACGCCGATACACCTGTGTGTGATCGGCTCATCATCGTGAGAGTGGGCGGATTTGTTTTCGGCTTGATTTTGAATGTATTCGGCACTTACTGCATACGGAGAGGGAAAAACGCCAATAACATGACTAATCGATAAGCTTGCCGATTTCACATAATCGTCGCTTACTGCATGAGGCCCTATCTCTACAACCGGTACCGGCAAGTATTGTCTACATTACTACACCTGGCCTGGCAACACTTTATACCACACTCCGGACACGCTCCCTTTGCTGCGGGTGCGTGTATTACCACTTTCCCCTTCAGCTTAGGGGACGGGTCTGGTCTGCGGGCAGCACCGACGTAACAGGTCAACAGTTTGGTGGGAACTGGGGAGAAAGAAGGTTGATGGTTTCATGTGTCTGCATGTAATACATGCGCCACATTGAAAGGAACCACCTCTCTAAGATCGCTAACAGAATAACATCTATCCACAAACCGTTGGGTAAGCTCCTCAGACTGAGAAAGAAAACACTCCAAAGTAGAGCAATTCCTCCTCAGTCTGAGGAACTGTCCTTTGGAGGGGCAGAAGAGTGTAAAGCTTTAAAAGAGAGGAGGAGAATTGAGTGTGTGATATGGGATTTGATAGGAAGCCAGAAGAGGGATTTCAGCAGGGGAGACGCTGAGACAGATTTAGGAAAGAGTAGAGAGATTCTGGCAGCAGCATTTAGGATAGATTGTAGGGTAGACAGGTGAGAGGCAGGAAGGCTGGACAGCAGGAGGTTACAGTAGTTGAGACAGGAATGAATGAGGGCCTGTGTCAGAGTTTTTGCAGTCGATCACCAGAGGAAAGGGCGTATCTTTGTAATACTGCGGAGGAAAAACGACAGGTTTTGGCTACCTTTTGAATGTGAGAGGAGACTGTGAGAGAGGAGTCGAGTGTGGCCCCTAGGCAGCGTACTTGGGTTACAAGGTGAATGATAGTACTTCCAACAGTATTGTGAAAGGAGCTAGTAGGACCATGTTTGGGAGGAAGTGTGTTAAGTTTAAGTCGGTGTAGGGCCATCCAGTATGATATAGCAGAGAGACATTCAGAAACTTTAGTCTGTACAGCAGGTGTAAGGTCAGGTGTTGAAAAATAAATTGGTGTGTCATCAGCATAGAGGCCATATTTGAACCCAAGAGATGTGATTTAGGTCACCTAGAGAGAGTGTGTAAAGATAAAAGAGAAGAGGTCCCAGGACAGAGCCCTGAGGTACCCCCACAGAGAGATCGATAGAGGAGAAGGTGTTAGCAAAAGAGACACTGAAAGTACAATGGGAGAGGTAAGAGGAGATTCAGGATAAAGCTTTGTTACATTCTCCAAGAGTATGGAGAATGTTAAGGAGAAGAGGGTGGTCCACAGTATCAAACGCTGCAGAGAGGTCAAGTAATATGAGCAGAGTGTAGTCTTTGGCAGCATGTAGGTCATTCATTATTTTAGTGAGGGCTGTTTCAGTGGAGTGAGCAGTGCGGAAGCCAGATTGTAGAGGGTCTAGGAGAGAGTAGGTGTTGAGAAAATGGAGCAAGCGAGAAAATACAAGACATTCAAGGAGTTTAGAGGCAAAGGGCAGGAGGGAGACAGGTCGATAGTTAGAAAGACAGGTAGGGTCAAGCTTGCTGTTTTTGAGTAATGGTATAACTGTTGCATGTTTGAAGGAATAGGGAAAGGTACCAGAGTAGAGGGAGGAGTTAAAAATGTGTGTGAGCGTAGGGATTATAGTAGAAGCAAGAGGTTTTAGGAGATGGGAGGGAATGGGGTCAAGAGGACAGGTGGTAGAGGGAGAAGAGGAGATCAGCAATGACACAATAACTCTTTTACTGTGGTCCCACAGTAGTTCCAGGTAGCACCACATAGTCTAATAACAACAATAATAAAGGGATAACAATAAGAACAATCCTGGGGTAGCTAGCCCCAATAATACTGAGTGTACTTGGGCACCTATAATCCAGTGTCTGGCAAACAACCATTGCCCAATGTATGTCTGAGGGCAGCGCTACCGTCCCAAATATTTTTACTACACGATCGCCTGTAAGAGCGTGCATGGGGACGCAGTGTCTCCATGCAGCTCTTCCAGGCTGCACTTATTTCTATCAGTTATCGCGCTATAGGATTTATAGTGCGATAGCACTGATACAAAAAACAGGTTGGACGATAGTGCATTTTTTAAACGGCCTTAAAAAATGGCCTTCATTTCTTAGTTGTGTTGATCACTGTTTCCAGTGCTTCTGTACTGCTGTTCTTTAAAAATGATACATAGTTACATAGTAGATGAAGTTGATGTCCATCAAGTTCAACCTATGTTCAATTTAGACAACAGACACTTATCCTATATTTGTATTTACAGCATATTGATATAGAGCAGGGGTGCGCAAACTATTGGAGCTGTGCCCCCCCTGCTTGCTCCCCCCGGTGCTCGCGCCCCCCTTACCTCGTTTTCCAGCGTCAAATGGCGACGCGTCACACCACGCATCTGAATCCCAGTAAGTGAGTTCCAGAGGCCTCACGCGATCCCCGGGCATTTCATTTAAATGCCTTGGGGAAGAGAGTGGGGCCTCTGCAACCACCCGTGCCCCCCCCCACCCCCAGGAAAATCTCACGTCCCCCAGTTTGCGCACCCCTGATCTAGAGGAAGGCAAACAAAAAACCCAGTGAAACATTATCCAATGATGTCTCATAAGGGGGGGAATAAATTCCTTCCTGACTCCATTAATGGCAATCAGATTACTCCCCAGATCAACATCTTTCCCATCTTTCCCATGTTTACTTATTTAAAGAACCCGTTCTTTTGTTGCTGGTGAAATTCCCTTTCGTTTAGCTATAAGGGATGCCCCCGAGTCCTTAGTACTGCCCTTGGGATGAATAGTTCTTTTGAAAGCTCCTTGTACTGCCCCGAATATATTTGTATATAGTTATCATATCCCCTCTTAGACGCCTCTTTTCTAATGTAAACAAATATAATTTAGCTAGCCTTTCCTCATAAGTCAGATTTTTCCATCCCCTTTATTAATTTGGTGGCTCTTCTCTGCACTTTGTCTAGTTCCATAATGTCTTTTTTATGGAGCGGTGCCGAAAACTGTACTGTACATATTCAAGATGTACAGTATATACTATACAGTATATACTTAGATGTTCTGGTAACTTTAAGAGTAGGGAACAAATTGATATATATGTGTGTGTTTAAGTTTATATTAAGGACATTATAATTATTGAGGCTTTAACATTGTAAGCACTTAAAAGATCAAATTTTCTTCAGCATCCAGGGGTTCAAACACTGACAGCATTAAAAATGTTGAGGAAAAAAAATAGTATCTACAGTATGTATTTTTAAATATTTATGTTTGCAACTTTGAATGTTTAACAACAAGGAGAGGAAGAACCCCTATGATGAGAGCACTCAGCGGCTAGTGATACTGATTGTTACTATGAACCTGATGGAGACAATAGGTCAATGGTTGACATGTAATGTTGAATAACTTAAAAATCAATTTTAATTGGGGAAATCCTCAAATAAAATAAATGGTCCTCAGTATGAGGTAATCCTAAGAAATCCTCAAATAAAATAAATGGTCCTCAGTATGAGGTAATCCTAAACAATTAGCGAAATTAAAATGGAGGTAAGGGGTAGGGATAATGAGTCCTATTAAATAATAGGTGCTCTCTATACAACTTCAACATCCAAGGTAAGTATACAAAATGTTCAATGATCGGGTGTGCTGGTGTACCCAAAAGTATATGGTTAGGATTACCTCATACTGAGGACCATTTATTTTATTTGAGGATTTCTCCAATTAAAACTGATTTTTAAGTTATTCAACATTACATGTCAACCATTGACCTATTGTCTCCATCAGGTTCATAGTAACAATCAGTATCATTAGCCGCTGAGTGCTCTCATCATAGGGGTTCTTCCTCTCCTTGTTGTTGTTCAGTTATTTCCCCTGATTGCAGCACCTGTGTTTGTGGCAGTAGCGAGGGCTTCCTCCAACCGTCCCCCTTCCCCCCCCCCCTACCCTGGTTATATATAACTTTGAATGTTTCCCTCTTAACCATATACCTTTAAACATGTTTTATGATCTTTATTCTAATTTTGTTTTGTGATAAAACTTGGCAGTTCATTTTAGACCCTTTTTTCTGTTAACTCTGATTTGCTTGTGTGTTGTGAATCAAGCTACTTGCTGACTGGTCCTTCTAGCTTGCTCTCCCTGTGCCTGCTATAGCTGTATCTAACAGCAGACACAGGGACATAGATCATTTAAAAAAAAATACATACAAAATACTTCTTGAAGTGAATGGCTGTAACTGGAATTTGTGTTACGGCATAGCACCGCTTAGTAAATTTGGGCCTTTGGGGCAGTTTCCATACGAGGTATCACACCCTTCAAGTTAATGGCAGATTGCGCTGTAATACCCCAGATCAGTGCCTATGAATCACAGCCAATGTGTTTTATGCAGGATACATAGAGCTCTATAGTATTGTGCTGTTACCTTCTTCAGGGAAAAGAGAGAACACGTAGTATAGTTTGGAAAATAAGCATTAGCTTTCAGATTAAGGGAAATTATTTCCATCTGGGGATTCTACGAGAAGAGTAAAAAACCACAGACAGATTTCATGACCCTGGAGGTAGTTGTACAGATGAACTGTAATAGACCGTTCCAATTCCAAACACATTGTGGCAGGCAGCCATTGGGATTTAAAAAATATATATCTGCTTGTATGTTTTAAATTAGCCAAGAGATTCATAGATTGCAATATTATAAATATATGTCATAAATTTGTGTCAAACAAGTTTGAATAGTTTGGGGCAATTTGTGCATCTAAATTATTCAGTGGAAAGATACCATTCCAACGTCAAAAAGACCAGTAATACCCAGTAATGCAGAGAAATGATCATATACTTATCAAGCTTTCAGGCTGTTTTTTTTTTTTTACCTCTGTTTTGCTCTTACAGTAAATGTTATTTTTATATATAGACAGCAGAAGGCACAAGAATAACTAGTGTAGCACATGTACATGTAATGGACTGATCGATCTCATTATCAGTGGTCACTTGAGGAATGGGTAGCAAATGGTTCCAATGCCATACCTTTACCTTACCCTCCGAATCTTTGATACGGTAGATGGGGAGGCCAAGCATCTATGACTCCACTTCGAAGGGGGCATCTCACCATTGTCGGTCAGCCAACTTGTGTTTCTCGGGTACTTCCAGGTTTTGCAGGAGAACCTTGTGCTCAGGCTGAAGTTCCCCATAGCACTTTACAATCATACCGCCTTTTGTTGTTCCTATTCAGTTAGTCAGTGTCTTCTTTGGCTAACTGATACACCCTCTGGAGATTGTCCTTCAGTCATTGTACATACTGATAATGGGTCGTATTAGGTACCCCATTGGTGGACACCCTCAGGCAAATATCCACTGGTATAGGATCCAGGGCAGGAAGGGAGCAGCATCATCAGGAACACCCAGAAAAAAATACAAAACTCCATCATAGTGTGGGTTATGAAAAAAAATAATATGTCAATATTGAAAACTTGGCTCTTTAGATAACCTCTACAAATGTAAGATATATAATAGCAGGTTTGTAATTTGGGGTGATGGATCTTTTTGGACACCTCCGGTTTTGGCCGCAGCAAACAGCACATACATCATATAGGGGTGTTGTCAGCAAGATGAATTGTTTCACTCTGGCAGCGCTTCCAATCGTCATATCAATCATACAAAGATAAGGGAAACAATAGTGCAGTGAAAACGCGTTGCAGCTAAAGAAACTTGCAGACAGTTATACGAGCCCAGCTGTATCTTCTACCGTTTGGGAACTGTCCTTTCGTGCTGTTTCACGGAGGCATAGTTTTGTGGACTCGGCGTTTCCCCACCTACTCTCCGCTCTACTCACGTCCCACCGGAAGTCGTTCACCGCCAGGCCAGGAAGTGACGCAGACGCCATGCCATCTGCACCACGGACGAGGGGGCACCCTCGTGTGTAGGACAGGTGGAAGCGTAAGAGGAAAAGTGGAGGGATCATCTCCATCCCTGCCGATCCATACCCTGGTTTCCTAAGAAATCATGATGTGAAGTGGTGCTCATTTATATATTGTGAGTACCTTTCCTGCTCGTCTTCACGATAAACTTTGTGTTATTTGGTAAAGCACTTATTGTTTCCTATCTTTGTATGATTGCATATGACTGATTGGAAGCTGCTGCCAGAGTGAAAACTCATCTTGCCTGACACCACCCCTTCTGATGTATGCTGCTGTTTGCTGCAGCCCAAAACCTGAGTTCTCAAAGATCCATCACAATTACAACCTGCTATATATATCTTTACATTTTGTAAGTAGGGTACTAAGAGGCCAAGTTTCACATATTGACATTATTTTTTTTTCATCCACATATGAATGATTTTGTATTTTTTTCTGGGTGTCCTGAGGATGCTGCTCCCTTCCTGCCCTGGATCCTAAACTGTTGTAAGGGAATCAGTGCATTTCCCTGAAGGTTGGGAGAATTCGTCAGTTTCACAAACTTTTAATTTTATTTTTTTTGAGCACTTTTTAGTTGTTAAGCGCCTTCCAAGTCACTGGTTTTCACAAATATCCACTGGTAACCTGGCTTCTCCTTCCGAACATCAAAGGTATGGAGAAATCCTGTGGACTCGTGCCTAGTGCAGTTATAGGCACCAAGTGTTCCACATGTTTACTCATTCTGTATTCTTGGGATCCCCCAGGGTACCTATCATGTCAAGCAAGGTCCAGTTGAAACCGTTTCTGGTAGGGCATCTCCTTCAGGGATGATAAGGGATCGTGAGGACTTCTCAATGTTATAGTTTTCAGCACTCTTTGAGTTTGCTCTCCAGTCACACCCTTAGTCCGAATGCATTCGTTTGGGTAGCCCGTTGTGGACAACGTAACCTCTCTCATAATACCTTGGCCACCGTGAGGGCCTTTTGGTCTTTGGTGGGAAGGCTCGGGAGTATCGGTGTAGTGGTCAGTTATCACAAGCACTTCCCGATACCACTAGATCTGGTTCAATACACCAGAAAGTCCATACATATGATGGTTCAAGGACTCTTCAGATAGGCCATTGGGGCTGCCCGAGTGGGCAGTGCTTTACGCTGGATACACAGCAAGAATCTTGGCAATGATGTTCCACACCGATTCCCTCCTCTTGGGGCCAGAAGAACCGTAGTATCTGAAGGTCTTATCTACTCCCAAGTGCCCATGTCATCATGCAGGGTGAACCATATACTTAGAACCATATACTGCTGTCTCCTTGGGCAGAACCAGCTGTCTTCGATCAGTGTGGGTTTGGAGAAATAACCACCATTAAAGTAGGCCATTGTCTATTAGAAACTTATCCCCATTCTCGCATGAGGAAGCGATCGTGTCTGCGGGGGCATGCTTCATCACAATGAGGGATTAGGTTTTGGATAGCCCGGTTATGGCTCTAGCCACAGGTCTTGCATCTGCTCATGACGATTTCCTTCCACCTCATTATAGTGTCTGGAGTAATGTACATGGCCTCAGCGACGTATTACGCAGCGGGGAGTGCCCCTGATTGACATCCCAGTGAATCTGCCACTCGGTAGTTCAGAGAATGCTATGTTTCCCTCAAGAAATGGCAGCTGTTGAGCACATAGCCCGAATCCTGGGGCAGGGATCTCTTTCCCTCCTCTGTCGTCAGGGAAATTGGTTCATCTCAGGTCTTCTCTAGACAGAGCGTCGGCTCCCATTTCAGGGGGCTGGTCTTGAACTTAAGGGGGCAGTTATTTTGGATAGCGTGGCCAACCACATGTGGTCGGTGGCATCCAATTTTGCGGATGTCAGGATGTAGCAAGCGGATTGTTGTCCGTCTTACCTCGAAGGGTACCCCATCATAGGTAATCGGTTAACTTATCTACGACAGTTCACTGGATACTGGATTTTCTTCTCCTCAGTAGTTAGACTGTGACTCACGTGGGCAACAGGCCGAAGTCCCACAGGATACTTCTGTCGCAGTACCGCTCCCAGTCCATCCAGCTGGCCTCTACGTGCAACACTAGAGTTGCTGCTCCGGGTCGGCATATGGCCAACACGGGGGCTTCTATTAGCCTTTTTTTTTAGGGTCAAGAAGGCCTCCTCAAAGGCATAATTCCATTTCCTCGCCAACCTGTGTTCTTGGATTCGCGGATGTTTCTTTCGAGGGTCATCAGACAGAGCTTCATAAGTTCTTCAGAACTTTGGCAATACAGTACGCCTACCACTCCACAATCTCCGATATACGGCCACAGATTCCAGGAAGGAACGGAGTTCCATGACATTGTCAGGCTGAGCAGTGACCACTCTTCCACCTTGGTAGGGTTTGTTGCCACTATATCTGTGGAGACAATATGACCTACAAAGTGACTGAGGTCCGCCAGAATTGCACATGTCTAGGAACAACCTTCAGGTTCTTCCTTCTGCAATGTCCAGGACCTTCAGGAGGCGCTCCTTATGCTCTTCCAACCGTCCGATCGAAGACAATATATTCATCCAGGTAGACCAGACCCTCCGGGGTTCATATCTCCGATTGTTTACTATCTATCAGCCGCTGGAACATGGCAGGGGCTCCACAAATGCCTTGAGGCATCCATGTGGAACTGATAGAATCCTAATGGGCAGATGAACGCCATTTTCTCTTGATCGTCTGGGCTCATAGAACCTGATATAGCATCCCGACACGATCCAGTAACACTGAACCACTGACTGCCCGACAGGGCGCTGAGGATCTCCTCGATTCAGCGAGCGTATATTGGTCAGGAACTGTGTGATGGTCAGGTGCGATAGTCCACACCCGGGCACTGAACCATTCTCTTCTGCACCACCACAATGGATGATGCGTAGGGACTGGCGGACTCAGTCACATGCACGGTCTCTCCCATCCTCTTTCAGATGTCCATAAAATCGTCCCATCTCTCGGAGCGATACGTCTGTGAGTTTTCGCGGAAAGAATGGCATCACTCAGCCTAATGTGTGTCTGCACGCTTTTGCTACAAACCCACATCCATTTCCGTCACTGGTGGTAGAATACTCCTTGTGCTCAGTCAATTGTGCCCCAAGCGCTTTCTTCCATTCGGGTGGCAAGGGTGATTCTCCGAAGTCAAAGGGTAATTCGACATGAGCTTCCTGCACCGAAGCGACATTTATTGAACCAGAGTTCCACGGAAGTGACAGGGTAATTTGGTCCATATTTGACCGGCATCCAAAGGACAGGGGTGGAGGCAACATGTTTTGGATGGATGCTATAACATCAACAGGGTAGCGTAGATTTCCACTCCTCACTTCGGTTACCAACTTCCATCCTCTTATCTGTCATCTGTGGTGTAGTTTCCCAGGAAAAGTACCAGTCTCTCTCATGAGCAGGGTAGCTTGAGAGCGTAGCCTTACATGTTTACTCCCCCTGGTGTAATCTCTGTCACTCCCCTTCTCGAGGTTGTAAATCTGTCAAACCGTTTCCTGATGCATGATTCTTACGCTCTTCCTTGAGACTGGATGAATTCTCAGAGAGACAATGGTAGTTCCCTTACTTCTTAAGGAACGCCCTGATCAAGGACTGCACCACATCAGCAGCATTGTTTCCTAATATGATTTGGGGAATTCGATGCTCCCCTTGGTTCAGGACACACCAGTGTTCACTTTTTTCATTGATGTGTCAAATTCGTATTAATCAGTATGCCACCTCACTCGGATTACTCTATCTATAGGGTTATCTTGACTACTGAGGCCCCATAAACCCTTTTTGCGCCGACTGCAGAGCAGATCCTGCAGTGAAGATCACAGAAGGTCCCGTAAACTATCGTTACCGATGTCCAGCAGGGCAGAGGCATAGATTCCCCAAATAGTACCCCGCACTATAGCCATAGGGCCACCTACTATAGGCCTCCTGCGGCATTCCCATTCGGGACTCGCCGTATGGGTGCTTTCTGTGGAGATGGCTGGCTGTTCTCTGCCACGTGCGTGATGAATGTCCGGGCCGTAGGGTGGGGTTATCTGACTGCTTGCAGTCCCTTGCTATTTTACCTTCCTTATTGGCAAGTATAGCATTGCCTACCTCTGGCTGCTCCTGACGCTGCTTGTATGTGAACGTGGTTCTGGGGCACCTTGGGCGGTGAGTACGGGTCTCCTGGAGAGGCCTATCTTCAAGCCCTCCATCTCGTTAGACTTCTGTGACGGGGTCCCTTATTCCCTCCTTTGCAATATCCTTAGGCTTCTTGGGGGGGGGGGGTGTAGCCATGCATGACCTCAGCACTTTCACCGCTGCCAATAGCCCCTCAAACGTATGAGAGCCACACCATATCAGGATGGCTATATGTAGGGTATGGAGCGATCCCCTCAGGAACTGTTTGCGGCGAAGACATCCCACATCAAATCTGAAGTACATTGTGGATCGTAGCGGCCATAGTGCTAACTGGATATGGTGGATGAATGCAGACAGTTCTTTCCCCTTCTTTCTTCTCGAAGGCCGTATAGATTTAGACCAGAGTTCACTTTCGTCTTCCTCCAGGCCATAGACCTGAGGTTAGAGTCGATAACTCATATGTTAGTCGACTTCTTAACTCAGGTCTATGGCCTTGAGGAAGACGAAAGTGAACTCTGGTCTAAATTTCTACGGCCTTGATGTCGCATACTGCTCCCGCATGCATTAGCACTATCGTGAAGGCCGGGGGGCTTAAGCATTCCACTATCCGCTGTGCGTTTTAACAGCTTCGGAGCAGACCACTCTCTTCTAATACTTGTAAGTATGGTCCTTCCCCATGCTCAAATGATTCTTTCACGCAACTGTGTGGCAACCTCGGGAAAGGTTTAACTTTGATACTGGTGCGCCAGGGAAGACTGGCTTAGGTTCCCTGCCACGCCTGCTTGTATTGGCTTCAGCGAGTACCTGATCTCCCCAAGCGGATCGCGGTAACTGCGGCTGCTCCGAGCTGACCATTGGCTGCCGCCGGACGCGGCGCTGGCTCCGCTCCGTTAGGACTTCGGGGGAAGGTAAGACATAACCACGCTAGGGTGAATCTTGGAGTCTCCTTTTAATGGGTATTTCAGGATGTATTATGGGTTGCCCTGCTAGCTACAGCTCTCCATGGAACCCCCGTAACTAGAACCGCGTTCTGCGCCGACAACAAGCCCCTCACACCTTAAGGCCGGATGCCGGCTCGGTATCTCAGACCGCTGGGGAAGCCTCCCCCTGCTCCCCGATCTGTCCGCTTGTGCCCCTAACTAACGGGGCTACCTAATCATAGACCAGCCCTGCAACACTTCTCTGTGGTGAGGGGAAAACTCCTGGGGCTATGGCAAGCTGGGGCCAGTGCAGAGCTTTGCTGACTCCCCCAGACACTCCCTCCTCTCTTCCCTGGCTCCGGATACTCTGGGAGGTCACCCTTGTCCTGCGTAGGAAATCCTGTCTCCTCCTCCTCCTCTTCCTTCCAGTTGCCGCAACCCATTGCGTGGCACATGCATTACACATTACAGTGGTCTGGAGGGCCATGCCAACCAAAACATGGCCGACTCAAGCTGCTGTCCTCTGCAACACGGAGCGCTCTCCCCCCGGAGTAAGAGGTGGGATCCCGGCACTATATATGTCGCTCCAGCCAGCCCCCTCTTTTTTATCTAGATGCGGTACACTAGGACTAATATTCAAATTTGCATTGCTATTATTTAGACCTATCTTGGTGCACTAATCGCCTAATAGGGGACACAGAGTTACTTGTACCATGTGGTCCCTACGGTACTAAGCCACAGCACCCTCCCCTTACCTCAATTGGGCTATATAGCCCACCATATAATCAACAGCGCATGTTTGATAGTCCTGAGCCTTACCTAGGTTACATTGCCCAAGTTAAATTACAGGCGCAGTCTGAACAATACATTGTTGAGGCCAATTTATTGATTAGGGCAATGACCAATATTGTATTGATTGCTGCCTAATAAAGCACTCACAATATTGTTCCACTTTCCATTGGTCTAACCTGGGGAGCGCAAACTTTTGGTGCTACACTGCCCCGCCTTTGCTTCCCTCTGTGCTCGTGCCCCCCCCCCCCTGCCCCCCTTGCCCCCCTACCTGTATGCGGCATTCAACTGACGCCCAGGGTCATGTGACGTCAAGTTACCCACCGCCTAATTTGATGTCACGTTGCCATGGAGCGAGCCCGATGCTGCCAGGCAGAGTTAAGGTAAGTGGATGTTGCAGAGTGAGACGTCACGCGATCCCCAGTGCATTTAATTTAAATTGCCTTGGGAAGAGCACAGGGCCTCCCCAAACCCGCTGCGCGCCCCCACTTTCCCCCCATAAAAATCTCATGCCCCCACCTGGTGCGCACGACCTCTCCCACTTTGCGCACCCCTGGTTTACACTACATGACTAATCCCTCCATTGATCTACGCCCCAGCGTTTTTTAACAACATTTTTCTGCCCCCTTATTTTTATCTTGTTAGAAATAACAAATTATTTTAAAACATATCACTATACTATTTCACTAACCTAGGGGTTCCTTCATAGTTGTTTTTTCATAACACTGTTCACAACAGTATTTCAAGTGTATTCTGAGTCTCGAATTATTCCCACTCTGAACAAATTAGAACTGAGAGTGCATGTAATTGCGTTTTCTATACTTTCCCTGTCATTGGGGACCGATCTCTCTTATTTTATGCTATTTTCCCTAGTACACCCAGACTACTATCTAAGACTCAAGGGGGGTTTATGCACTAAGCAGTGCCTAACGTGGGAAACTACCTCATATTGGTTCCCCACAGCGACATTGCCACACAATACGTGGTACTACAATTAATAAACGTTCTGGCTCTACACTGCCTGACCTGTCGCTGCTGATGAGACATTAGAACCAGTTTCATATATTTACCATGTTACCATTTGAACATCTATAACTTTCCTACTTCCTACTCTCTTAACTGGTGTATTCACAGTCATTCTCCTTCCTGAATAACCTGGGTGTATACAAAGTTGGAATAGTTTTAGCTCATTTGAATATGAATTTGGGGTCCCCTCTGAAGATGTTTTTTTTAATGTCCGGGTCAAATCTGACAATACATTCCACAGTGTCGTTTGATATATGTTTTTTTTATTGTTCCAAACTGAACACTAGTTACTTCCATTGAGTGTGGGATTTTAAGCTATAAACATTGTGAGTTGTTGATGCATACTTTTCTTTTGTCAGATCTTGGGTGATGATAAGATATGTATACCCTTGATATGGGCCTTTGTGTAGCGCGAAGCGGTGGTAAGATACCAATGCCTTGTGATTGTATTTTTTTCTACGCGGATGACCATAAATAAGTCTTTTAGGAAAACCGCACTTTCCTCAATTATCTTTTTTTGTGGAATATCCCTGGTTGTGCTCCTTTACTTCCTTCATCCATTGTTGTATGGAAGAGAGAACAAGTTCTCTGCAAGTCGAACAGCTCTCCTGTGCCTCTGACAGGACCATGCTTTTTTGTGAGAGTCACCTCACGTTCCAGAGATGCTTCTGCTTTATAGGTTTAAGTCGCTCCTCTTGATTTCTGATACACAGCATAGAACTATTCCTCTTGAACCCATCCACGAAACTGCTTTCCAAACCGCGCTCTTCCAGATTGCCTTCGCTGATGAGGATTCGGGGTCACGCAGTACAGCGGACCCCCTTCCATTCTAAACTATCTTCTACTCTACGGGGCCCCTGCTTCCCGTGAGACTTCCTCTCTCCGGCCGCCAGTTTCCATTCCGGTCCCGTTTCTTCTTGCGGCTATCCCGTCGTCCCAGACGGGCCCACTGCTGCCCGCAGGCATCCCGACTCATGCGAATCTGTCTGGGTGCGCTCTCCTTGACCTTTACAACAGAGCGCGCACCAGCGAACTTAATTTATTCACTGCTTCCAGCAGTAAACCAAACGCCCCAACACACATGCAGGCTACTACTACCCAGGCACACAGGTGAGCAAGCTTTGGCACTATCAGAAGAGAAAAAAAAACGTAACCAATCCGGACAGCTTCCTTCGTTCCTCCTCCAGTCCTGCCATCCGCTTCCTATCGGTCAGCCGCACTATATAATGCCTGTCCTAAACCCCACTTCTCACATTGCTTTACATAGTCCCTCCACTTGTGCGATGTCTCCTCTCGTTTTCCCTCTTCTCGCTACTACCAGGTTACGATGGCGGCTTTGCGGACTATTTCTCTCGGCGTCTCCCCGACCCCTAGCTCCCTTCTTACGCACTGATCTCATGCTCCTCGAATTTTCCCCCCCCCCATAACATCTTCAATCTCGCTATCCGGACCCCCTCCACGTCGCGTCTGCACCTCGGTTGGGAGTAACGGCAACTTACTACTTCTCTTCTTTACAGTTACCCGGGCAAGTAATAACGCAAGCGAGATCCAACCTGGCCTGGCATACAACCAGAATACCACACTTCCTCCGAACTATGCTCCTTCTGCTGCGTGCGTGCCGGCATAACCGTCCCACCTCAGTACAGGGATGGCGGTCTGTCTGCGGGCAGCACCGTCGTACAGCAGCATCCTTTGGCTCTGGAAATATGAGGCTTTTTGGTTACTATACCTTGTACTGCAAGAACTGTCTGCCAGACAAGATTCCCTTCAGGACCACCCATCAGTCAATCCAAATGTCGATGAAACACACTGCATCCTCCACGTTTAATGTAGTCCTTCCCTGTTAGAAGGGTGATTGCGGTGTCCCCTAAGGAATTTGTCCCAACATTTGACATAAACAGTTTTGTGAAAGAAGGATACATCTGAAAGCCCCGTCTTCTGGGTTACCAATTTTCTCTGGGTGACGCAATTTTTGCATCATGCTGATTCCATTCCGTCCCTATTCAGATGATCACTGTATTCTTGTCCTCCTTCCAGGACTGCCTTGGTAGCACTGTCAAGAACCCTCCTGACGCGAAGATGCCCTTTCCCTATCCAGGCTTGTTTGGGAACCTTGATTCCTCTTCTGGGATCTGTTTAGCCAAATTTGAGAGACCATATCCTTCATCCGCATAGGGTCCAGGTAGAAATCTATTCATTGGGGGTCCCTGGCCGCCAACTTCGGCTGCGGTCCCGTTCAACACTGTGGCATGCGCCCCCGTGGTGGGGAGAACGGGGAGGCGGCTGCGTGCCAGCGCTAAACCGGCGATTGTTTAGCAGTGCCGGAGGAGATTGGCGATGGGAGGGGTGTGGGGTGGGGGGTTTTGCAGGGGGCGTGGCCATGACCACACGCTAAGCTGGTTCCCCCTCCTTGGGTGAAGCCGCCGGCGGGGCGTGCCACACTCCTCTGTCTCAAGTTTCTAACTCAAATTATTGAGTTTAAAAAAAAAAACCTGGCAGTACGGCGCGGCTGCACCTTCAGCGTGAAGGTGCGTACTGGCCCAGCCCCATTGAGGGGCGGTGCTATACGCACAGTGCAGGTGTGTGCGCCGATGGGCTTGTGCACTGTAAGCTGTCATTGGTACTCTACAACCTCAAGCTTCCGCATACATTCTGTTGCTTCAAGCACTGGCTTATCTAGAGGCCGCCCATATCCCTGGGCTTACTTGCAAGCCGCACATATCCTGGCTTCAATTGCAAGCCGCCGACATAGCCTGGCTTATGCAAGCCGCGCATTCCTGCTATTTGCCAACCGCCCATATCCTGCTAGTGCACGCCGCTCATAGTCACTGCTCTATTTTGTATTAAAATCATTTTACTATCTTGGGGACTTTGGACTCCATCTAAAAGTTTGGGGCAGCGACTCATTGCCTTTCTTCAGCTTCTACATTCATTCTGTGTAAATAGCAATCTTTTATGTCCCGCAGACCTTCAGGAATCAGACATAACCATAATGGTATTTGTCCCTTAAGACTATGGTGGTTCCGCCAGTCACCCTCGCCCGGGTGATGTCAGGAGCGTCCTTTACCGCTTTAGGCCTTGGCCAGGGGTGCTGCTGATCAGCGCGCGCTTGGACATCAAAACTCTGGACCATGCATTGCGACACATGCGCATGTGGCCTGCATTCGCTGCTGGCGCGCACCGGCTTCGGCGCTGCACCCCGCTTACCGAGCAAGCACTCATTGATTTTGCTGCTCGCAATCGCGTCCGAGGAGGGCTAACCAGCTCGTGATGTCTTGAGTGCCGACACCCCTGCAGACGCGCACCACCTGAAGCCGGCCAGAAGCTCACCCGCCGACAGGGCACGAGCGCTGGAGCGCCAGCGTGCCTGGTTCCTCACCCTGGACGAGCCCTTAAGGAGATGAGACGTGCAATGCACTACGCACTCTGCTTACTGCTCAGTAGGATCCATCGTGTCTTAAACCTACCCTCGAACCCCAGCCTATGTGGTCAATCTGCCTTGTGCGTTCTCTCAACTCTTTGCAAGTGTTCTGCGCCCAGGTGCTCGCAGGGCCTCTGGCTGGCCGTTCCCCTACAACATGCTTCTACGGAGCTTCAGGGTGAGAGAAGCTGACAGACCAACCAGATTGAGCTGCACTAACCCAGAGTCCTGGGGGGTGAGTCCCAATTTAACAAAATAACAAAACAACTGCTATGCTGTCGACCAGGAAAAAGACTGCCTCTGCATGTAACATTAAGGTCCATGCAGAATGTCAGATTCCTGTCCTACCCTATCTGAGAGGAGTAGCTAATCCCAATTATTACGCTCACTTCCATGTGGAGACCAGGAAATGTTTTAAAAAAAAATTGAAGGAAGTCTGTCCTTGCTTAGAAATCAATGTTTATACTTTTTATATGTAAACTTAAATAAGCAATTAACATTAACAGCTTGAAGCTCCAAAAGAAACAATGTCAATTCAAATAATTTTTTATTTGCTTTCCAGGTACCCAACTCGTCTTTCAGGTCCCAAGACTGAGTTTACATTTTCTTGGATTGAAGTTGTCAACACGCAAAACGTTTACATTTTTTTTCAGCATCTTACTGTACATTTCTAATTTACAGTAATCATTTTTAAAAGATAGGATTTGTTTACCTCCCAATCCAAGACATGATGGATGTATTCTCATGAGAAGTTTGTGGGTACTTTTTAAGAAGGCCAATATATATTAACCCCTCCCCCAACCCCCCAACCGTTTGCAAAAAAAAAAGGAGAGAAAAAAACCTGTCCCTTATTGGAAGCAGCCAACAAATGGAAATATCTTTGGCTGAGCATGATCATCAACCATCTGCCAGTCATCTGTATTTCTGAAGCCTTGTGAACAAATGCTGTCACTTTTTGTGCCTTGCCATGGAACTCCCCTCAGCCCTTCAAGCCTCTGGTGCCATCATCCATTAGCGTTTGCTCCTCTGGACTGTCAGTGTCCTCCGACTTGGTTTGTCTGACCTGTCATTTTTCCCACAGCTGCCTACCAATGATCATTTTGCTAAAAGATGCTTCATCCAGTGGCGGAACCCAGGTTTTTTTTGTTTGAAATCCGGCCCAGGCAGTGAGACCAACCTGTTGAGGCAGTCTTCTTCCTGAGACAGAAATCAGGCTGACAGTCATTCTTTGAAATTGGGGGAGGGAAATTCTTGTTTGCGCGAGCAAATAGTCCATGGGCCTGCATCCGTGATGGAGGTCGTCGGGGCTGCAGTCAGATAGGCTGGAAGGTTGTTGGGGCTGTGATGCGGATCTTTGTCAAACAAGGAGCTGGGGCTGGCAGTGTTTTGGAGGGCGTTGCCTTTCACATTATCCTGTATGGCTACTGCATTTGATGCTCAACCTGGACAAGACAGGCCTGGCGGAAAAACGGCTCAGGCAGATAGTCAGGGAGACAAAAATGATCTAGAGCAGTCTAAGAAGACAGATGACACCCAGCATGAACAGCAACCAATCTGTGGATTCCACAATACAGCTGGCTAGCCCCAGGGTAGCCTGAAGTGGAATAGACATCGCCAATGAGCGTCAAATTAGCTCTAAGGTGGAATTGCTGCAGAGATTTAGCCTCATAGACAAGAGGGAAAGTTTAAAATAGATAAGATTATCCAAATGGCCATGGTACAGGCATGGGGGTAAGGGAGGTGGGAGGGTGACTAAAGGGGAAATCCTTCAGACAATACAAACAATGTAGCTATGAAATACCATTTCCCTCCACACCTAAGTATTTTTGGTAATAGTGTGTAAGGGCAGAATATACACAGGCTAACCCTGGCAGGAGAATGAGCAAGCACAACTGGACCCTTTCCAAGGAAGTTTCTTATAATCTAATTGCTCTAATGGTTTTCTATAAATACCCTAACAGCCTGAGTTCTAATGCAATTGCGTCAGTGTAATAAATCCATGTTGTGAGACTTGTATTGAGGTTATCTGTCTATCCAAAGGATTAGTACTCACCACCAACACAAATATATGAATCACATATTCGCCCCGCCCACTGCCTCTGCCATTAAACTCACGCCTCCACCTGAAAATGGTTGTAATCGTAATTCATACAATCAATAAATCAAAATCAAGAAAAAATGGCAAATCTATGGTAATGTTTCCTAAGAACATGAAGGTCTGTGAAATGTAGAGCTCTGGTATGGATAGCAGGCAGATTGTCTAATTAACGGTAGCTTTAAAAGAAATATTGGTCACAGGAGACAAAAGGTGCCGCAAACTTCTGTAGGCGAAAAAGCTAAGGCTCACCGGATCAATTATTCTCCTCAGCGAGGTTGAAGAGACAGTGAAAATAAATATTATAGTGCTGGGGTCAACGTCTGCAGTTTTTTATCTAGTACAAAATGGTATTCCACATTAAAGAATGTAAATGCTGTGTGGCCTATTCCCACCCTAAACAACCACAATGATGCTGCATTGATGACTTATACCCCTTGAGAAAGCGTCCAGTGTGGTGTGTGACTCGTGGGAGGGATTCTTTTTTTGTTTGTGAATTTTTTTGTAATCGTTTATGTTGTTCAATCACTTGTTTTTACCTACCTTTTGCTGGTGAGTTTTGCAAACGCTTTAGGGGGCTGTACCGTCTGTCTATTTTTATGTGTTCCCGACTATTGGATGATATGACTATTTAACCGAATATTGTCGACCCTAACTAATATCCAGGTTTTTTAAATGAAGTGACTGGAAGCAAGAGTGGGATTCACCAAGCTCCGATTATAGGTGTACGGTGTGCTGGATCCAGGATCAAACTAACTGCACATTGTCATTTAAATGAACACGCTGACGTAGAAGCATTCCCATCCCCTAATCAGCAGTCCAGATTAGTTTCCAAGACTGTGGGGAAGTTTCACTCAAGCTTAGTAAATAAAGGCAGTTACATGTGTTCCTTTCAATTTAGTTTCTAAGGTGCATCAGCTTTCATTTTTTATATTTTTGGCATACGATTGGTTTTTTTACTTCCCTTTTTTATTCTGAGCATTACCCTTTCTGCATTTCTGACATTTATTGATTAAATATCTAATTGGAAACCTATTCAAATAACTGGTTAACTACTTGTTTTAATGATTTATCTCGGACTGGGCCTTCCTAATTGTGTTTTATTCTCGTCTTCAATCAGCTACTATGAGCATACTGTAGGGCTCCGCTTTACAGCGCTCCGCTTTAACGGCGTTCCGCTCATAGCAAGCCTGTTTCCCCATGTACATTCTAACCCTATTCATTATTCGGTCCGTCCTTGTTCCTTTTTTCCGGGCTATTCGGCTGGACGTGCTCACCTCTGGCTGTGCACTAGTAACAGTTTTAAGGACAGCGCATGCGCACTCTCGTCAGATTCCATTTTGTTAGCGAACAGTCCGGGTTGTCAGCTCTGCATCTCTGTTTTCAAAGTACAGATACTTACCGGTAGTGGGCCCCCACTTCTGGCGGCGGCCTGGAACAGACCCGCTTATGAGCCGGTGCCCTGCTGTATATCATATGTAATGATGAAAATGTCGTATACTGCTCTCCTGTATTTTGTTCTCTTAACCTTTTTTTTTTTTGTTGAAATGTAAGTCTTTTTTGTGTCCCACTTATTTTGTTTTTTTCAGTTTCATTAGATTGCACTTAAATGAACGGTTGTGGCATTTTTTGATGTTTTTGTTTGTGAGTGCAACAGGAAGACATTCTCTATTTAAAGCATTTACTCCTCCATCTTGTTTTCTTCTTTTCTTTTTTAGGGCCTACCTGAAACCGAGCCTTCCCGGTTGACAGGTGTGCCTTCATTGGCCTTTGGATTAGAGAACATGGCACCACAGACGGAGAGGTTGTTTCACAATAATCAGTTGATATGACCCCTTTATTTATTGATGTTTAAATAACCCTCCCTGCCCGGCCTTAGGGGGTTTACATCATTGGCTTTATTCTGGCTACTCCAGGTGCATTACCTAGCCAGGGTGCAGGCTGGGCGTTTGGTAACCAATGATGGCGCCCAAGAATATTATTTCATTCAAACAGCAGCTTTTATTGAAGTGAAACTTAGCTCTGCTGGCGCCTACCCGGGTTTTTCAAATGCCAAAAATCCGTGCATGTAAAACAAACCGTAACGCCGAGTGACGTCACTGGTCTAATAGCGTTATGCCAGCCAATCTGTGCTCGCCGGCACAAAACCACTATCTCTTCTGGGTGTTCCTGATGATGCTGCTCCCTTCCTGCCCTGGATCCTAAACTGTTGTAAGGGAATCAGTGCATATTCCCTGGAAGGTTGAGAGAATTCGTCAGTTTCACAAACTTTTAATTTTATTTTTTTTGAGCACTTTTATAGTTGTTAAGCGCCTTTCCAAGTCACTGGGTTTCACAAATATCCACTGGTAACCTGGCTTCTCTGCCGAACATCATAAAGTATGGAGAAAATCCTGTGGACTCGTGCCTAGTGCAGTTATAGGCACCAAGTGTTCCACATGTTTACTCCATTCTGTATTCTTGGGATCCCGCAGGGTACCTATCATGTCAAGCAAGGTCCAGTTGAACCGTTCTGGTAGGGCATCTCCTTCAGGATGATAAGGGATCGTGCAGGACTTCTCAATGTTGAGTAGTTTCAGCAGCTCTTTGAGTTTGCTCTCCAAGTCACACCCTTAGTCCGAATGCATTCGGTTGGGTAGCCCGTTGTGGACGAAGTACCTCTCTCATAATACCTTGGCCACCGTGAGGGCCTTTTGGTCTTTGGTGGGGAAGGCTCGGGAGTATCGGGTGTAGTGGTCAGTTATCACAAGCACATTCCCGATACCACTAGAATCTGGTTCAATACACAGAAAGTCCATACATATGAGGTTCATAGGACTCTTCAGATAGGCCATTGGGGCTGCCCGAGTGGGCAGTGCTTTACGCTGGATACACAGCAAGAATCTTTGGCAATGATGTTCCACCGATTCCCTCATCTTGGGCCAGAAGAACCGGTAGTAATCTGAAGGTCTTATCTACTCCCAAGTGCCCATGTTCATCATGCAGGGTGAACCATATACTTAGAACCATATACTGCTGTCTCCTGGGCAGAACCAGCTGTCTTCGATCAGGTGTGGTTGGAGATAATGAACCACCATTAAAGTAGGCCATTGTCTATTAGAAACTTATCCCATTCTCGCATGAGGATAGCGATCGTGTCTGCGGGGGCATGCTTCACCAATGAGGGATTATGGTTTTGGATAGCCCGGGTTATGGCTCTAGCCACAGGGTCTTGCATCTGCTCATGGACGAGTTCCTTCCACCTCATTATAGTGTCTGGAGTAATGTACATGGCCTCAGGACGGTATTACGCAGCGGGGAGTGCCCCTGATTGACATCCCAGTGAATCTGCCACTCGGAGTTCAGAGAATGCTATGTTTCCCTCAAGTATGGCAGCTGTGGAGCACATAGCCCGAATCCTGGGGCCAGGGATCTCTTCCCACTCTCTGTCGTCAGGGAATGGGTTCAGTCCAGGTCTTCTAGACAGAGCGTCGGCTCCCATTTCAGGGGGCCTGGCTTGAACTTAAGGGGGCAGTTATTTTTGGATAGCGTGGCCAACCACATGTGGTCGGTGGCATCCAATTTGGCGGATGTCAGGATGTAGGCAAGCGGATTGTTGTCCGTCTTTACCTCGAAGGGTACCCCATATAGGTAATCGTGTAACTTATCTACGACAGTTCACTGGATACTGGATAATTCTTCTCGCTCAGAGTTAGACTGTGACTCACGTGGGCAACAGGCCGAAGTCCCACAGGATACTTCTGATGCAGTACCGCTCCCAGTCCATCCAAGCTGGCATCTACGTGCAACACATAGAGTTGCTCCGGGTCGGCATAGGCCAACACGGGGGCTTCTATTAGCCTTTTTTTTTAGGGTCAAGAAGGCCTCCTCAAAGGCATAATTCCATTTCTCGCCAAACTGTGTTCTTGGATTCGCGGCTTTCTTTCGAGGGTCATCAGACAGAGCTTCAATAAGTTCTTCAGAACTTTGGCAATACAGGAGTACCACTCCACAAATCTCCGATAGTAGCCACAGAATCCAAGGAAGGAACGGAGTTCCATGACATTGTCAGGCTGAGGCCAGTGAACCACTCTTCCACCTTGGTAGGGTTTGTTGCCACTATATCTGTGGAGACAATATGACCTACAAAGGTGACTGAGGTCCGGCAGAATTTGCACATGTCTAGGAACAACTTCAGGTCTTCCTTCTGCAATCGGTCCAGGACCTTCAGGAGGCGCTCCTTATGCTCTTCCAACGTCCGATCGAAGACAATAATATCATCCAGGTAGACCAGACACTCTCTGGGGTTCATATCTCCGATGTTCTACTCTATCAGCCGCTGGAACATGGCAGGGGCTCCACAAATGCCTTGAGGCATCCAGGTGAACTGATAGAATCCTAATGGGCAGATGAACGCCATTTTCTCTTGATCGTCTGGGCTCATAGGAACCTGATAGTATCCGGAGCACAGATCCAGTACACTGAACCACTGACTGCCCGACAGGGCGCTGAGGATCTCCTCGATTCAGCGTAGCGTATATTGGTCAGGAACTGTGTGATGGTTCAGGGTGCGATAGTCCACACCGGCGCACTGAACCATTCTTCTTCTGCACCACCACAATGGATGATGCGTAGGGACTGCGGGACTCAGTCACGATGCCAGCGGTCTCCATCTCTTTCAGGATGTCCATAAAATCGTCCACATCTCTCGGAGCGATACGTCTGGAGTTTTCGCGGAAAGGGATGGCATCACTCAGCCTAATGGTGTGCTGCACGCTTTTGCTACAACCCACATCCATTTCACTGGTGGAGAATACTTCCTTGTGCTCAGTCAATTTGTCCCCAAGCGCTTCTTCCATTCGGGTGGCAAGGGTGATTCTCCGAAGTCAAAGGGTAATTCAGATGAGGCTTCCTGCACTGAAGCAGCATTTATGTGAACCAGAGGTTCCACGGAAGTGACAGGGTATATTTGGTCCAATATTTGACCGGCATCCAAAGGAACAGGGTGAGGCAACATGTTTTGGATGGATGCTATAAATCACAGAGGGAGCGTAGATTTCCACTCCTTCACTTCGGTTACCAACTTCCATCCTCTTATCTGGTCATCTGTGGGTGTAGTTTCCAGGGAAAAGTACCAGTCTCTCATCATGAGCAGGGTAGTTGAGCGTAGCTCTTACATGTTTTACTCCCCCTGGTGTAATCTCTGTCACTCCCTTCTCGAGGTTGTAAATCTGTCCAAACCGTTCCTGATCAATGATTCTGTAACGCTCTTCCTTGAAGACTGGATGAATTCTCAGAGAAGACAATGGTAGTTCCCTTACTTCTTTAAGGAACGCCCTGATCAAGGACTGCACCACATCAGCATTGTTTCCTAATATGATTGGGGAATTCGGATGCTCCCTTGGTTCAGGACACACCAGTGCTTCTACTTCCATTGGATGTGTCAAATTCGTATTAAGTTGCAGTATGTCCATCCTCACTCGGATTACTCTATCTATAGGGTTATCTTGACTACTGAGGCCCCATAATACCATTTTTGCCGCCGACTGCAGAGGCAGATCCTGCAGGTGAAGATCACAGAAGGTCCCGTAAACTATCGTTACCGATGTCCAGCAGGGCAGAGGCATAGATTCCCTCAAATAGTACCCGCACTATAGCCATAGGGCCACTCTACTATAGGCCTCCTGCGGCAGTTCCCATTCGGGACTCGCCGTAGGGGTGCTTTCTGTGGAGATGGCTGGCTGTTCTGCCACGTGCGTGATGAATGTCCGGGCCGTAGGGGTGGGGTTATCTGACTGCTTGCAGTCCCTTGCTATGTTACCTTCCTTATTGCAAGTATAGCAGTGCCTACCTCTGGCTGCTCCTGAGCTGCTTGTAGTGAACGGGTTCTGGGGCACCTTGGGCGTGGAGACAGGGGTCTCCTGAGGAGGGCTATCTTCAGAGCCCTCCATCTCGTTAGACTTCTGTGACGGGGTCCCCTTATTCCCTCCTTTGCAATAATCCTTAGGCTTCTTGGGGGGGGGGGGGGGGTAGCCATGCATGAGCCTCATGCACTTTCACCTGGCTCAATAGCCCCTCAAACGTATGAGAGCACACCATATCAGGATGGCTATATGGAGGGTATGGAGCGATCCCCTCAGGAACTGTTTGCGGCGAAAATCATCCACATCAGAAGCTGAAGTACATTTGTGGGAGCGTAGAGGCCATAGTGCTAACTGGATATGGTGGATGAATGCAGACAGTTCTTCCCCTTCTTTCTTTCGAAGGCCGTAGAATTTAGACCAGAGTTCACTTTCGTCTTCCTCCAGGCCATAGACCTGAGTTAAGAAGTCGACTAACATCATATGTTAGTCGACTACTTAAAACTCCAGGTCTATGGCCTGGAGGAAGACGAAAGTGAACTCTGGTCTAAATTCTACGGCCTTGATGTCCGCATACTGCTCCCGATGCATTAGCACTATCGTGAAGGCCGGGGGCTTTAAGCATTCCACTATCCGCTGCCGTTTTACAGCTTCGGAGCAGGACCACTCTCTTCTAATACTTGTAAGGTATGGTCCTTCCCCATCTCAAATGATTCTTTCACTGCAGATGTTGGCAACACTCTGGGAAAGGTTTTAACTTATGATACTGGTGCGCCAGGGACGACTGGCTTAGGTTCCCTGCCAGCTGCTGTATTGCTTCAGCGAGTACCTGATCTCCAGCCAAGCTGCGGTAACTGCGGCTGCTCCGAGCTGACCATTGGCTGCCGCCGGACGCGGCGCTGGCTACGCTCCTGTTAGGACTTCCGGGGGAAGGTAAAGACATAACCACGCTAGGGGTGAATCTTGAGTCCTCCATTTTAATGGGTATTTCAGGATGTATTATGGGTTGCCCTCTAGCTAGCTCTCCATGGAACCGCCCGTAACTAGAACCGTTGTCGCCGACAACAAGCCCCTCACACCTTAAGGCCGGATGCAGGCTGGTATCTCAGACCGCTGGGGAAGCCTCCCCCTGCTCCCCGATCTGTCCGCTGTGCCCCCTAACTAACGGGAGCTACCTAATCATAGGACCAGCCCTGCACACGTCTCTGTGGTGAGGGGAAACTACCTGGGGCTTATGGGCAAGCTGGGGCCAAGTGCAGGAGCTTTGCTGACTCCCCAGACACTACCTTCCTCTTCCCTGGCTCCGGATACTCTGGGAAGGTCACCCTTGTCCTGCGTAGGAAATCCTGTCTCTCCTCGCCTCTTCCTTCCAGTTGCGCCAACCCCAAGATGGCCACAGCATTACACATTACAGTGTCTGGAGGGCCATGCCAACCATAACATGGCCGACGCAATGCTGCTGTCCCTCCTGCAACACGGAGCTGCTCTCCCCCCAGGAGGTAAGAAGGGGGATCCCTGCTACATATATATGGCTCCAAACAGCCCCCTCTTTTTTATCTAGATGCTGGGACACTTAAGAGACCTAATATTCAAATTTGCATTGCTATATTTAACCTATCTTGGTGCACTAATCGCCTAATAGGGGGAACACAGGATTACTTGTACATGTGGTACCTACGGTACTAAGCCAACAGCACCCCCTTACCTCAATTGGGCTATATAGCCCACCAGATAATCAACAGGCATAGTCTGATAGTCTCTGAGCCTTACCTAGGATTAATTGCCCAAGTTAAATTACAGGGCAGTCTGAACAATACATTGTTGAGTGCCCAATTTAATTTATAGGGCAATTTGACCAATATTGTATTGATTGCTGCTAATAACAGCACTAATATTGTTCCACTTTCAGTGGTCTAAACCTGGGGAGCGCAAACTTTTGGTGCTACGCCCCGCCTTGCTTCCTCTGGTGCTCGTGCCCCCCCCCCCTGCCCCCTTACCTTGATGCGGCATCAAATGACGCCGCAGGGTCATGTGACGTCAAGTTACCCACCGCATAATTTGATGTCACGTTGCCATGGAGACGAGCCCTGATGCCGGCAGAGTTAAGGTAAGTTGATGTTGCAGAGACGTCACGCGATCCCCAGGCATTTAATTTAAATGCCTTGGGGAAGAGCACAGGGCCTCCCCAACCGCTGCGCCCCCACACCCCCCATAAAAATCTCATGCCCCACCTGGGGGGCGCACACCCCACTTTGCGCACCCCTGGTTTACACTACAGTGGACTATACCTCCATTGATATACGCCCCAGGCGTTTTTAACAATTTTTCTGCCCCATTATTTTTATCTTGTTAGAAATAAAAATTATTTTAACCATATCACTAATACTATTCACTAACCTAGGGGTTACCTCATAGTTTTTTTTCATAACACTGTTCACAACAGTATTTCAAGTGTATTTCTGAGTCTCAAGAATTATTACCACTACTGAACAAATTAGATCTGAGAGTGCATGTAATTGCGTTTTCTATACTTTCCCTGTCATTGGGGACAGATATCTCTTTTTATGCTATTGCCATTTCCCTAGTACACCCAGACTACTATCTAAGACTAAAGGGGGTTATGCACTAAGCAGTGATAACGGTGCGACCCACATATTGTTTCCCACAGCGACAGGTAGACCACAAAACGTGTACTACAATTAATAAACGTTCTGGCTCTAAACTGCCGACCTGTCGCTGCTGATGAGACATTAGACCCAGTTTCATATATTTACAAATGTTACAATTTGAACATCTATAACTTCCTACTCGTAACTGTGTATTCACAGTATTCTCTTACTGAAATAACCTGGGTGATACAAAGTTGGAAATAGTTTTAGCTCATTTGAATATGAATTTGGGTCCCTCCTGAAAGATGTTTTTTAATGCCGGGTCAACTGACAATACATTCCAATGTCGTTTGATAATGTTTTTTATTTGTTCCAACTGAACACTATATTTAGTGATAAACATTGGAGTTTGTTGTGGCATACTTTTCTTTTTGTCAGATCTTGGTGATGATAAGATATGTATACCTTGATATGGGCTTTGTGTAGCGCGAAACGCGTTGGTAGATACAATGCCTTGCTATTGTTTTTTTTCTACCATGACCAATAAATAATCATTTTATGGAAAACGCACTTTCCTTCTAATTATCTTTTTTTGGATATCCCTGGTTGTGCTCTGTTACTTCCTTCTCATTTTGTATGGAAGAGAACAAGTTCTTGCAAGTCGAACAGCTCTCCTGCTGCCTCTGACAGGACCATGCTTTTTGTCGAGAGGCACACTACGTCCAGAGATGCTTCTGCTTTATAGGTTAGTCGCCCTCTTGATTTCTGATAACACAGATAGAACTTTCTCTTGACACCGCTTTCCAAAACCTCTTCCAGATTGCCTAGCAGCTGTGAGGATTCGGGGGTCACGGCAGTAGCAGCGTGACCCCCCTTACCTTCTACGGCCCCTGCTTCCGTGAGACGTCCTCGCCGCCAGTTCCTTCCGGTCCCCGTGGTTCTGCGGCTTCCCGTCGTCCCAGACGGGCCACTGCTGCCCCGCAGGCAGCCCGCACTCAGGCGAACTGTCCTGGGAGTGCGCTCTCTGACTTTACAGAGCGCGCACCAGGCGAACTTAATTTATTCACTGCTCCAGCAGTGAAACCACGCCCCCAACACACATGCAGGCTACTACCCAGGCACACAGGTGAGCAGCTTTGGCACTATCAAAGTAACCAATCCAGGACAGCTCCTCGTGCTCCTCCAGGCCTGCCTCCGCTTCCTATCGGTCAGCCGCACTATATAATGCCTGTCCTACCACTTTCACATTGCTTGACATAGTCTCCACTTGTGGATGTCTACTCTGGTTTCCTCTTCTCTCTACTACTCAGGTTACGATGCGGCTTGGCGGACTATTCTCTCTGGCTCCCGACCCCGGCTCCCTTCTGACGACACTGAATCTCATGCTCCTCGATCACAGCTTGCATCTCGACTATCCGGACCTCTCCACTCCCTGACCTTGGCTAACGGCAACTACTACGTCTCTTCTTTACCCGGTACCGGCAAGTATAACGCAAGCTATATCCACCTGGCCTGGCTACACCAGAATACCACACTCCGAACATGCTCCTTCTGCTGCGGGTGCGTGCCGGCATACGTCCCACCTCAGTACAAGGGATGGGTCTGGTCTGCGGGCAGCACCGGCGTAACAGCAGCATTCTTATGGCTCTGGAAAATTAGGCTGTTGTTACTATAGCCTTGTAAGCAAGAACTGCTGCCAGACAAGATTCCTTCAGGACACTCCATCCTTCAATCCAATATGTCATGAAACACCACTGCATCCTCCACTTGTAATGTAGTCTTTCCTGTAATAAGGGTGATTGCGGTGTCCACCTTGAAGGAATTTTCCCAACATTTGACATACAGTATTTGTGAAAAGAAGTGATACATCTTGGAAAGCGTCTCTGGGTTACCAATTTCTCTGGGTGACCAATTTTTCATCAGGCTGATTCCATTCAGTCCCTATCAGATGAATCACTGTATTCTCCTTCCAGGTACTGCTGTAGCATGTCAGAACCCTCTGACGAAGATGCTCTTTCCCTATCCAGGCTTGTTTGGGACCTTGATCTCTTCTGGGTCTGTTTAGCCATAATTTGAGAGACCATATCCTTCATCCAGCATAGGTAAGTAGAAATCTAGTCATTGGGTCCCTGGCCGCCAACTTCGGCTGCGGTCCCAGTCAACACTGTGGCATGCGCGCCCGGTGGGGGGAGACGGGGGAAGGCGGCGCGTGCACAGCGCTAACCGCGATTTTCCAGGGAGAGGGAGATTGCGATGGGAGGGGGTGTGGTGGGGGTTTTGCAGGGGCGTGGCCATGACCACACGCGGCTGGTTCACCCTCATTGGGTGAACCGCCGGCGGGGCGTGGCCACGCCTCTGTCGCAAGTTCTAAACTCAATTTCATTGAGTTTAAAAAACCTGGCAGTACGGCGCGGCTGCACCTTCAGCGGGAAGGTGCGTACTGGCCCAGCCCCATTGAGGGGCGGTGCTTATACGCACAGTGCAGGTGCGCCGAGGCGTGCACTGTAGCTGTCAGTGGGACCACAACCTCAAGCATTCCGCATAAATTCTTTGCTTCAAGCACTGGCTTACTAGAGGCCGCACATATCCTGGCTTATTGCAAGCCGCACATATCCTGGCTTATTGCAAGCCGCACATATCCTGGCTTATTGCAAGCCGCGCATATCCTGGCTTATTGCAAGCCGCGCATATCCTGGCTTATTGCAAGCCGCGCATAGTCACTCTATTTTGTATTAAAATCATTTTACTATCTTGGGACTCATCTAAAAGTTTTGGGCAGCGACTCATTGCTTTATTCAGCTTCTACATTCATTCTGTGTGAAATAGCAATCTCTTTAGTCCTCAGACGCTTCAGGAAGATCAGACACCATTACATGGTATTGTCCCTTAAGACTATGGTGGGTTCGCACAGCACCATCGACCGTGTGATGTCAGAGCGTCCTTTACGCTTTAGGCCTTGGCCAGGGTGCTGCTGAGCGGGCGCGCGCACTCACGCTGGACACATTGCGACAATGCATGTGGCCTGCATTAGCTGGCGCGCCGGCTCGGCGCTGCCGCTTACCGAGCAAGCAATATTGATTTTGCTGCTCGCAAGCGCGTCACGAGGAGGGCGAACCAGCTCCGTGATGTCGTGGCCACACCCCCAGACGCGCACGCACCTAGCCGGCCAGGAATCTCCCGGCCGAGCAGGGCACAGCGCTGGAGCGCCAGCGTGCCTGTTTCCACCCTGGACGAGGCCTTAAGGAGATGAGAAGGTGCATGCACACGCACTCTGCTTCCTGCTCAGAGGGATCCATCGTGTCTTACCCCAGCCATGTGGTCCAATCTGCCTGCGTTCTCAGACGCTTTGCAGTGTTCTGCCCAGTCGCAGGGCCTCTGGCTGGCCGTTCCCGACAATGCTTCTACCGGAGCTTCAGGGGGAGAGAAGCTGACAACCAACCAGATTGAGCTGCACTAACACAGTCCTGGTGAGTCCCAATTTAACAAAATAACAAAACATTACTGCTATGCTGTAGGACAGGAAAAAGACTGCCTCTGCAGGTACAGTGAAGGTCCATGCAGAAGAGATTCCTGTCCTACCTATGCTGAGAGGAGGAGCTAATCCCAATTAGTACCCACTGCCATGTGGAGAACAGGAAATGTTTAAAAAAAAAATTGAAGGAAGTCTTCCTGCTTTAAATCAATTGTATTACGTTTTATATGTAAACTTAAATAAGCAATTAACATTAACAGCTTGAAGCTCCAAAAGAAAATGTCAACATTCAAATAATTTTTTATTTGCTTTCCAGGTACCCAACTCGTCTTTCAGGTCCCAGATGAGTTTACATTTTCTTGGATTAGAAGTTGTCAACAAGGCAAACGTTTAAATATTTTTTTCAGCATCTACTGTACATTTCTAATTTTAAAGTAAATCATTTTTAAAAGATAGGATTTGTTTACCTCCCAATCCAAGACATGAATGTATGTATTCTCATGAGAAGTTTGTGGGTAATTTTTAAGAAGGCAATATATATTAACCCCTCCCCCCAACCCCCCAAACGTTTGCAAAAAAAAAGGAGAGAAAAAAAACCTGTCCGTTATTAGGAAGCAGCCATCAAATGGAAATATCTTTGGCTGTGAGCATGAGCATCAACATATGCAGTCATCATGTATTTCTCCTGAAAGCTTTGCTGAACAAATGCTGTCACTTTTTGCCTTGCCATGGAACTCCCCTCATGCCCTGCAAGACTCATGGTGCCATCAGCCATTAGCGTTTGCTCCGCTCTGGACTGCAGTGTCCTCAGACTTGGGTTGCTGAACACTGTCATTTTTCCCACAGGCTGCCTACCAATGATCATTTGCTAAAAGATTGCTTCATCCAAGTGGCGGAACCCAAGTGAAATGCCGGCAACAGGCAGGGAGACCCAAACCTGTTGAGGCAGTCTTCTTCCTGGAGACAGGAAATCAGGCTGACAGTCATTCTTTGAAATTGGGGGAGGGAAATGCGTGTTGCGCGAGCAAAATAAGTCCATGGGCTGCATCCGTGATGGGAGGTCGGGGCTGCAGTCATGATAGCTGGAAGTTTGTTGGGCTGTGATGCTGATCTTGGTCAAAGCGAGCCTGGGGCTGCAGTGTTTGGAGCGGTGCCTTTTCACATTATCTGTATGGCTACTGCATTTGATGCTCAACCTGGACAGACAGGCCTGGCAGGCAAAAACTGCTCAGGCAGATGATGTCAGGGAAGACAAAAAATTATCTAGAGCAAGTCTAAGAAGACAGATGACACCCAGCAGGAACAGCAAGCCAAATCTGTGGAATCCACAATACAGCTGGCTAGCCCCAGGGTACCTGAAGTGGAATAGACATCGCCAATGAGCTGTCAAATTAGCTCATAAGGTTGGAATTGCTGCAGAGATTTAGTTCCTCATAGAAAGAAGGGAAAGTTTAATAGATAAAGATTATCCTAAATGGCCATGGTACAGAGCAGGGGGGTAAGGGAGGTGGGAGGGGGAGAAGGGGAAATCCTTCAGACAATACAAAAATGATAGCAGAAATACCAGTTCCCTCCACACCTAAGTATTTTGTAATAATGAAGGGCAGATATACACAGGCTAACCCTGCAGGAGAATGAGCAAAGCAACAACTGACCCTTTCCAGAGGAGTTCTTAATCTAATCTGCTCTATGGTTTTCTATAACCCTACAGCCTGAGTCTAATTGCAATGCGTCAGTGTAATAAATCCATGTTGTGAGACTTGTATTGGAGGTTATCTGTCTATCCAAAGGCTTAGTACACCACACAAATATATGATCACATATTCGCCCCACTGCTCTTGCTATTAAACTCACCCTCCACCTGAAGAATGGTGTAATTCAGATTCAATAAATCAAGAAAAAAATGGCAAATATATAGGAATGTTCCTAAGAACATGAAGGCTGTGAAATGTAGAGCTCTGGTAATGGATAGCAGGCAGATTGTCTAATAACGGTAAGCTTTAAAGAAATATTGGTCACAGGAGACAAAAGTTAAGCCGCAAACTTCTGTAGGCTAAAAACTAAGGCTCACAGGAAATATATGTGCCTCAAAGGTTGAAGAGAAAGTGAAAATAAATATTATAGTGGCTGGGTCAAACAGTCATTGCAAGTTTTATTACATACAAAATGTATTCCATCAATTAAAATAATGTAAATTATGTGTGGCCTATTCCCACCTAAACAGACAAGCAATGAGGCTGACTATTGGATGACTTATACCCCTTGAGAAAGCGCCAGGGTGGGTGTGAAACGCGTGGGAGGATTCTTTTTTTGTTTGTGATTTTTTTGTATCGTTTTATGTGGTTCAATAAATTGTTTTTAACCTACCTTTTGCTGGTGAGTTTTGCAACGCTTTAGGGGTGGCTGTACCTCTGATCTATTTTTGTTCCCGACTATTGGATGAGTATGACTATTTACAGAATATTGTCGACCCTAACTATATCCAGTTTTTAAATGAAGTGACTGGAGAGCCAAAGAGTGGGATTCACCAAGCTCCGATAAGGGGTACGGGTGCTGGATCTCAGGATAACTGCAATTGATTTAAATGACAGCTGACGTAGAATGCATCTACCATCCCCTTTATCACAGTCCAGATTAGTTTCCAAGACTGTGGGGAAGTTTCACTAAAGCTTAGTAGAATAAATGCAAGTTACATGTTTCCTTCAATTTAGTTTCTAAGGTGCACAGCTTCATTTTTTATTATTTTTGGCATACGATTGGTTTTTACTTTCCCTTTTTTATTCTGAGCATTAACCTTTTCTTATTTCTGACAATTATTGATTAAATATATAATTGGAACCTATTCAAATGACTGGTTACTACTTTGTTTTATGATTTATCTCGGACTGGCCTTCCTAAATTGGTTTTATTCTCTCTTCAATTAGCTACATATGAGCATACTGTAGGGCCCCGCTTTACAGCGCTCCGCTTTACGGCGTTCCGCTCATACAGCGTTTCCCAATGTACAGTATACCCATATTCATTAGGTTCGGCGCTTGTTCCGTTTTTCCGGCGATTTTCGGCATGACGTGCTCACATCTGGCTGTCACTAAGTAACAGTTTTAGCGCATGCGCAACTCCTCGTCAGATGCCATTTGTTAGCGAAACAGTCGGGTTGCAGCTCTGCATCTCTGTTTTCAAAGGTACAATACAGTACAGTAGGGCCCCACTTTACGGCGGCGGCCTGGAACAGAACCCGCTGTATGAGCGGGGCCCTGCTGTATATCATATGTATGATGAAAATGTATCATACATACTCCGTGGTATTTGTTCCTCTACTTTTGAAATGTAGTCTTTTTGTGCCACTTATTTTGTTTTTCAGTTCATTAGAGTGCACTTAAAATGAACGGTTGTGGCAGTTTTGAATGTTTTTGTGAGTGCAACAGGAAGACATTCCTATTTAAAGCAGTAGCTCCTCCATCTTGTTTTCTTCTTTCTTTTTTTAGGTCTACCTGAACCGAGCCTCCCGGTGAAAGAGTGGCTTCATGGCCTTTGGGATTAGAGAGACAATGGCACCACAGAGGAGAGGTGTTTCAATAATCAGTTGATATGACCCCTTTATTTTATTGATGTTTAAATAACCCTCCCTGCCCGGCTCTTAGGGGGTTTACATCATTGGCTTTATTCCTGGCTACTCCAGGATGCATTACCTTATGCAGGGTGCAGGCTGGGCGTTGGTAAGCAATGATGGGCGCCAAGAACTTTATTCATTCAAACAGCAGCTTTATTGAAGTGAAACTTATCTGCTGGCGCCTACCGGGTTTTCATGGGCAAAAATCCTTGCGATGTAACGAAAAACCGTAACGCGAGTGACGTCACGGTAGTAATAGGCGTATGCCATCGTGCTCGCGCACAAAAACACTATCTCTGGTCTCGGCCTTCGGCGCGCATGCGCAGAGACTTCCTGCGCTCGGGCACCGGCGCACCAGCAGCAGGTCATGGAGACCACACACACACACTGACACTTGCACAGAGACACATACATACACATACACACACACACACACAAGGAATTCACAGTTACTATAAATATAGAAGTGCAAATAGCTAAAACGCGCGTTCTAAGTCAAACTTCTTTGCGTTTTGGCACTGAAATTGTGTTTTGATTTTTAATTAAAAACATCACCATCACAAATACAATGTCTGCAACAAAACAGGGACAAGAGACAAAGATATTTCACTTTAAAATGTGCATGCTTGGCACACACACCATTTTTATCATTTGGACAGTCTAACATTTGTTATAAACAGTACATCTTGCATATCCTTCTGGCTATACTGTTTGTATGGCTTCCCAAGATGCATCTATCTCGGCTCGCTGGGAAGGTGCTGAGGTTTAATGGTTCTTACGTTACATAGTGAGTCCCTCTGTTCCATAGCACTGGTAATGCTCATTGCCCACCGAGCCCCTGGTGGGCCTAGTAGTACTCCCTTTGATCAGCCTCCCTGTCTTGGGGTTGCTTGCCACCACGTGGCCTTCTAGATGAAAGCCTGCTACAGACCCTCAGTTGGAGCTGGTCCAACTATGCCTAGGGGCTGTTGCTTGGGGAGCCCCTCTGGGAATAGGCTATAATTCTGTGAACCTTTAAAGTAGAACAGGATTATTTCTGTGTGACACTATCTACAAGGGTACTCTCCCTAACTAGAAAGCAATAAAAATCCTTACACTATGCTATCCTATTCTGATGTCATTGTCTCCAGGCAGAAGGGGCAGGGCTTAACCTCTGCTGAGTCACCAGGTGATGGGGCGTTATTCTGTGTGGGCCTATACAGTTAGTCCCCTAAAGCCCTAATAATCCCAAAGGGGGGTTACAGTTTTGTGTGCAATAAATAGTCTATTTTATTCTATACTTGCTGATCTACCCGGCGTTGCCCGGGATGTAATTTTCCCGCGCCCCCTGTCTCTCTGCTCCCCCGTCTTTCTCCGTTCCCCCCTCCCTCCGCTCCCCGTCTTTGTCCGCTCCCCCCTGTGTCTGTCCCCAATCCCCTCTCTGTGTCCCACTTCCCCTCTCTCCCCCACTCTCTTTTCTCCGGCGTTTCCCCCCGTTCACATTAATGCGGCACCCCGTGCACAGCGGCGGCCCCTCCTCCCGTTCCGCTGGCTTAGTGTGGGGCGGATCCCCCCTCTCTCTGCTCCCCGTCTGTGTTCCCCCCTCTCTCCGTTCCCACCCTTTTTCTCCGCTCCCCCCTCTCTGTCTTCCACTTCCCCTCTGTCCCCCCCTCTCTTGTGTCCGGCGTTTCCCCCCATCACAGTAATGCGGCCCCCCGTTCAGAGCGCTGCCCCCCCGTACAGATCTCCGTTTCCCCCCCGTTCACAGCTGGGCCCCCCCATTGACAGGCAGTGGGGGTGCGCGGGCGGCGGTGCGCTGTGGGGGGGGAGGGTGTTCACAGGCACGGGAGTGGTGGCGGCAGTGCGCTGCGGGGGGGAGGGGGGAGAGGGTGTTCAGGCACTGGAGTGGTGGTGGCGGTGCGGGCTGGTTAAAGGCACGGGCTCTGTGGGGGAGGGGGTGTGGTAGAGGGGAGGCGGGAGGGTGTTCACAAGCATTGGGGGTGGCGGCGGTGCGCTGCGGGAGTGGGCTGGCTTCAGGCTCACTGGGGGTGGCGGTGGGCGGGCTTGTTCCAGGCTCCCTGCGGGTGGTGGTGGTGTGCTGAGGCGCAGGCGGTGTGACTGTCACGCCCTGCGTAGGCGTGGCCGTGACGTCAGCCCACCCCGCAGGCCAATGAGCTGTGGCCGTCCGCTGGCCAATCACAGGAGGCACAAACTGACAAACATTTTTTTACTTTTATATATATATATATATATATATATATATATATAATATATATATAGAATTAAAAAAAGCAGTCTTTGTGCTTCCTTTATCTTACACGTTTTAAGGAGCGAGGACTGAAGAGCAGCAGCAGACATTAAAGTAGCGGTTCTTGTTGCCCATGTATTTGTTTTAATAAATGCAGCAGCTCCTTACATTTACAGCAGTGCAATTATCCATGCTGCTGATGGATCCGTTCTCCTGTGATCAATAAGGGAATATCCTGCTTCCCAGGGAATGCAATATGGCTGCCTATTTCAAAAGAGGAAGCGGTGTAGCTTCCTAAATAGTTGCTATAGCTATAAACTTATCTCAATTTGTATTTTACCTATATGTGTGACTCCAATCAAACAGATTTCCTGAATCTCACACTTTTCATTGAGAATGACCATGTATGCACCATGAACTTAAAAAAAAAAAAAAGTAGCTAGTAATAATTATGTTTTAAATTCTAGCTGCGCCACAGCAATTGTTTTCTAATATCCCCCATAGGCAATTTAGGTGGTTGAGGTGTAACTGTTCCTCAGAGACCACAGTATGTTCATCAGTATGATGAGCACACCCTAATCCTGGAGCAAAGCTTTAGATACAGATTTTAAACCAGAAGAGATGTGGGCAAAAATAAAAAATGGAAACGGAGAGATTGCTGATTCTTAGCATTGTGCAGAAAGAATATATCTAGTAAAGTGTACTATAGAGGAGTACACAAAAGGTCCCAAATGACGGCCCACCGCAGACCAGGTTATACTATTATACCTAGTTTGGCTCCGAGAATTGTGGATAACGACAATAGATTAAAATAAAATTTATTACACATGAAAAGTAATAAAAACGTTCAATCCTAAATCTCCAAGTGAGAGTGAAAGCCACTGACTCAAGGGCTGTGAATAGTAATGTATGCTAAATACACAGCCACTCAGATCGTGGTGACTAGTAATGCTTCTGTTGCAATATAGCAGAAAGATGTATTTAATACACTGAAAGTCTGGAGGTATGAACCCACACACTTGCGGTAGATACCTACTAGGTAAGTTGGTCTTACTGATATGACTAAATCCTCTTGATATATTAAATCTCTTCCCCCATTAATTATCAATATATTCCCTAAGTGAATAAGAGGAAAGTTCTTTGCAGACGGAAGTAGATAATATACCACAATATTACTGAGATGGCTATATGATATGGTTTGTGTGTCTCATTGGTATAAACTCCTAGTGATACTGTATCTGATGCTGTCAGGTCAGTTGGTCAGTACACTATAGGGTGTACCTCACTGTATCTTAGATGCCAGTACTGTAGTGATGATGAGATGATAGGTAGATTAATTGTTGCCAGCAGCCCTGTTCAACAATTTAGTCTGAGTCACGTGATGTATACAGCACAAACTGTAGACAGCTCTTTGATACCAGCCCCATGAGTGCTATGAAAAGTTGAGATATTTCTCATCGGGTGAACATAGGAAACTCCTGTTATGCAGCATTGATCGGATACTGTTTAACGTTCATATGTATATATTGATTGGAGTCACATTTCTGGCTAAATTCATAGTCTATAACCTACTATATCAGTGATTAGTGGGTTAATAATCACCACAGGGATTTGTTGTAATCAGGTTAGGGTATACTGGTCTTGTGAACATACTACCCAGTGTATTAACACTTATTTGCTGGGACTCAGTCGTCAGTGCTTTGGCATAACAGTAGATGGTACACATATATTACTGTTTTATTGATGTCTCTAGGCTCATCGACGCAGATATGTATCAGAGGTCTCGCGGGAACTCAGAAATCTCTCTGTGTGTAGTCTGGTATCAGTAGCCGGACACCGTGTATCAACGCCCCCCTGCTTGGAGGACCTGAGCACCTGCTGTATCGTGTTTTCGCGGAAGCAACCCGGTGCACTCCCGGCATCAGCGGACAGATACACCGTGTCACAGGATTGAACCGTTGCGAATGGTCCCGAACGGATATACCGGGTGTGGTGAGAAAGGCTCATCGCTGAGTGTGCTCATGTGGAGACCATCAATGGAGACTCAGAGGGCACATCACCCAGTGTGTTAACACACATATATAAAGTTTCGATCGGGAAATATTCCCAAGCCTACACAGCCCTAAGTGGAGAGGCATGAAACAAAGTATATTTTAATAAATAAATAACTGTAGCACCAAGTCGGCTATGACCCGACGTACGCTTCGTCGCTTAGCGCGACTTCTTCCGGGGTGGGCGTTGACGCGTCTCTGTCGGCCCCTTTATACGTGTATGTTGCTATAGCAGGAACATATGGGTATTAACCCTTGGAGTACCGAGTCTCCAAACCACAGAAAAATACAGAATCTGCAATCTTCCAATATATATTGGAGCTGACACCACTAAAATAATAACTTATGCAGTATTGATGGAGGAGAAAAGCAATGATGATACAAGCAGTGGGCTGGTCAATCCTTAGAGATACAGCGGAGCCCTCTTCAAAGAAAAGACCCCGGGGTAAATCAAAAACCGGTTGCCGTTTAGCCTCAAAGCTGCCTGATTAAAATATGGCTTAAGTGTGTAGTTCGTACTCACGATACCCGGCTGCAAGCTGCTCAGAATGCTCGGTGGCCATCTAGCTTCCTGTGGGTGCGGCGTGCTCCTATCGGAAGTGACGTAAGTAGGGAGGGATGGTAACCGTGGTCACAGCACTCCACACCACACCAACGCTTGAAAAGAAAAAACTTTATTTAAATGCTACAGTGAGCATACAAGCACCACTCTGACGCGTTCGTCATAGAAAGACTTTTTCAAAGAGTGAATATCCCACAAATACGGAAATTATATAGGAAGTGACGTATGTCATAAGTAGACCTCCTAATTGGCAAGGACCTCCCTTTAAACTGATAATGTTAAAGTTCCTTTAAGGGAATGACGTTTGACTTTAAATTACAGTTTTAAAGGGAGGTCCTGCAATTTAGGCCAAGTTAAGGGTACTTATGACATACGTCACTTCCTATATAAGTTTCGGGATTTGTGGGGATGTCACTCTTTGAAAAAGTCTTTCTATAGACGAAACGGTCAGAGTGGTGGCTTGTATGCTCACTGTAGCATTTAAATAAAGTTTTTTACTTTTTCAAGCGTTGGTTGTGTGGAGTGCTGTGACCACGGTTACCAATCCCCTCCCATGTTGCTATAGCAACCTGAAGACGCTAGTGGTAGCTCAAGGTGGTGGCGGTGTATAGGAACTCCATGTAACAATGCAGATGTATAGATGTAGCTTTTAGTCACAAGTTTAGAGCTTCAAGTAATTATAGTATGTTTATGTAGTATGATACAGACTTAACAGAGATCCCAATGTTATACTATGTTCATGGTTTAGTGCACTTATAGTCTAATATCCTAGAAAAGGGGTGTACACAAATCCTTCATTTAGGCAGATGGATATTGGGTGTGTAATGTGTATATCCATCTGGCCTCACACTGTAACAATTTTTTGTCCCAATTGCCCTTGCGTATTTTGGGGGTAATATAATCGATCCCCTGGAAGGTAAGTGTGCTCATGTCTCCAGCATGTGCTTCACATACATGTCTGGAGACTGGGGTATCAAGAGAGTTTCTGATAGAGCCCAAATGTTCTAACACTCTTCTTCTGAGTTCGCGTTTAGTTTTTGCAACATATCTCATGCCGCAGGAGCACGTGATCAAATAGATTACTCCTGTACTTTTACAGTTAATAAAATCTTTTATCTGGAACGTCTTGGTTTTTTGTGTATTTGAGAACGTTTGCCCCTCCTTCATAAAGTCACAGGCTTTACAATGGTGGCATTTAAAGAAGCCTCTCATTGTGAGCCAAGTTCTTTTGTTTTTATTCCTCGTGAAGTGACTATGCACAAGATGATCCCGTATATTTTTGGACCGTTTCCAGACAACTGATGGTTTGTTTTTTAGGACCTTTTTAAGGTCATCATCACAGGTGAGTATGTGCCAGTGTTTATTCAAAATGTGGTTAATGTCCTGCCACTGTCCATTATATGTGCTAATACACCTTATTTCTTTGTTGTCTTCTGATTTTTGTTTGTCTTTCAGGAGGTCTGTTCTTGGTGTAGTTACTGCTCGATGATAGGCTAGCTTCAGTTGAGCATTTGAATACCCACGAGCTAGGAAGTTAGCTTTCATTTCTTTGGCTTGTGTCTTAAAGGTTCCCAAATCAGAGCAGTTTCGTCTGATCCGTAGGTACTGACCCGTTGGAATACCTCTGATCAGAGATTTTGGGTGGAAGCTACTTCGTTTCATGTCTCTCCACTTAGGGTTGTGTAGGCTTGGGAATATTTCCCGATCGAAACTTTATATATGTGTTAACACACTGGGTGATGTGCCCTCTGAGTCTCCATTGATGGTCTCCACATGAGCACACTCAGCGATGAGCCTTTCTCACGCACCCCGGTATATCCGTTCGGGGCCTCCGAACGGTTCAATCCTGTGACACGGTGTATCTGTCCGCTGATGCCGGGAGTGCACCGGGTTACTTCCGCGATCACACGATACAGCGGGCGCTCGGGTCCTCCATATCTGCGGCGATGAGCCTAGAGACATCAATAAAACAGTAATATATGTGTACCATCTACTGTTATGCCAAAGCACTGACGACTGAGTCCCAGCAAATAAGTGTTAATAACTGGGTAGTATGTTCACAAGACCAGTATACCCTAACCTGATTACAACAAATCCCTGTGGTGATTATTAACCCACTAATCACTGACTATGAATTTAGCCAGAAATGTGACTCCAACCAATATATACATATGAACGTTAAACAGTATCCGATCAATGCTGCATAACAGGAGTATCCTATGTTCACCCGATGAGAAATTATTCTCAACTTTTCATAGCACTCATGGGGCTGGTATCAAAGAGCTGTCTACAGTTTGCTGTATACATCACGTGACTCAGACAATTGTTGAACAGGGCTGCTGGCAACAATTAATATCCACTATCATCATCACTACAGTACTGGCATCTAAGATACAGTGAGGTACACCTATAGTGGTACTGACCAACTGACCTGATACAGCATCAAGATACAGTATCACTAGGAGTTTATACCAAGTGAGACACACCATAACCATTCATATAGCCATCTCAGTAATATTGTGGTAGATATTATCTACTTCCGTCTGCAATAGAACATTTCCTCTTATTCACTTAGGGAATATATATTGATAAATTAATGGGGGAGAGATATTAATATATCAAGAGGATTTAGTCTAATATCAGTAGACCAACTTACCTAGTAGGTATCTACAGCAAGTGTGTGGTTCATACCTCCAGACTTTCAGTGTATTAAATACATCTTTCTGATATATTGCAAAAGAAGCATTACTACGTACACCACGATCTGAGTGGCTGTGTATATTAGCATACATTACTATTCACAGCCTTGAGTCAGTGGCTTTCACCTCTCACTTGGAGATTTAGGATTGAACGTTTTTATTACTTTTCTATGTGAATAAAATTTATTTTAATCTATTGTCTTTAGTCACACATTTAGACCAAGATATAATATAAACCTGGTCTGCGGTGGGCCACCATTTGGGACCTTTTGTGTACTCCTCTATAGTACACTTTACTAGATATATTCTACCATTTCCCTGGCAGCACGCCATCCTATTATAAGGGCTTGAGCGAGGTAACACACATCTTTCATTGTGCAGAAAGAAACATCAGAATTTTTTGGCACCTTTTTTTAACCAAATAAGGAGTTTTTTTTTTACAATTAAAAAGATTTTAAACAAGCATTAGGACATACTACAACAGGACGATATACTTGGAGAGGTTATTCCAATCAAGCCTGATTCTTTTCACTAAGGCACCTAATTTGAAGATGACTGTCACCAAGTGAACTTCGAGTGGAACCGAAAGGTTTTCTCATATCTAGACCCAAAGTTTTTTTTTATAGATGTACAGACTGTACGGCCTGTTGGTATGGACACAAGAGTACAGTTTACATGAACTCATACAAAGGAAAGTTTCAATATCTCTAGTTTTATTAACGGTCAGATTATGTTGTGTACATGTTACAGTGCCCTTCAGTATGTAGGCCGGACCATCAGGCCACTACGGACGAGGCTACTTGAACATGTGAGTAATATTACAATTGGGTTGGAGTCATAATGCATCACATTTTAAGCAAATATAATTCGAACCCTATTGGTCTTCTCTATATGGGTACTGACCATGGGCACTTGGAGGCGGTGACTGAACCAATATCCTCTCCCAGAGAGAAATGTTCTGGATTGATAAATTGAAAACTTTGAGCCCCCTTGGCCTGAACGTAGAGATAGAGCCTAATCTTTAAAAAAATAAGGTATATTTACCCACTCTGGGACTTTACTTATCTCATGTGCCCACCATTCTCTTCCTTCAATTAAATGTAGGATGTGTATTGTAATTCTCTTTTAAGAACATTGTGTACCAATTTTGTATTTTCTGTTTTTATTCCCCTCCATATTCATTATCCAGCAGTGACCATTAGGGTTCCCTAGTTTTAGAATATTGTGCCTCATTTATCTTGATTACCATCTTATTGTTCCTTTTTAGATAGTTTCCTCCGTTATAGGCAATCTAGACTTTTTGGTAGATTTTGTATTATATAATTATTTGTACCCCTCCAATCCTAGCTTTTTGATTAGTCTTTAAAGTTAGGGTTTTATATTGTGAGATATGCTTTTAACATTTGTAAGGTATGAACAGTCCTTTAGACTCGTGTCCCTTTAAATTAATTTGTGACACCATGAATTGCTGACTTTTTAGAAATCGGAGATGCTGCTATTCATGAGCCCCAGAGGAAGCTCTCACAGCAGTGAAACACGTAGGGCTAAAAGAACAGTGATTGGCGTTCCGTGGTAAGACACACTTATACCATGAGGATTTTGCAGTCCTGACCTGTTCCTTTGCTAAAGACAGACTTCCTAGGATATTTGTGAAGCTGCATTCCCTTATGGGTTGTACTGTATACTTTTTATTGTAGAGAGTGCAACGTTTCAAGTCCCATATGGACCTTTCATCATATGGGACCTGAAACTTTGTACTATATTCCTTCAAATAAATGGAAGTTACTGCATTAAGAATACGGTGAGTAGAGCTCTGCATCTCCAATTGAGGATTAATGTTTCTACTAAAGTTTTTGTCATTTGTTTTGGCCACACATATACTTGTATTACTTTGATTGTGAACTCACTTACATTTAAACTTTGTTTCCACAGATTTGTAAAACATTTTTTAACAGTATTATTTCTTATACGACCATTGACTGGCTGCTTCATTTAAGAGATTTGCGCAGCTACCATACGATGCAGTTGTTCGATGTAAAAACAGTAGAACAGTCACACCAAGCTCACTCATTTACTGAATTAAATCAGAACGAACGGCACTTTTTTTTTTTTTTATGACAGATACAAGCAATGATTATATACTGTTGTCCTTATTAGTAAAATTATTACTTTGGACCAACTTTTTTGCGTCTTGTTTGACTGCAGGGTAGACACTATTTCTGTTCAATGATTATATAAGCTTTAAGCTGCGTGTTTTTCTTTTTTTTTTTGTACACAGTGACTGCCCCTAAAGAGATTGTGTGTAAAAAAAAAAAAAGTATATACATACCCAAAAATACATCTATTTGGAGAGCCACAACATGAATGTCTAAAAAAAAAATTAGAATTTGCTCTAATAATGGCTAGCCGTCTGAGCTACATGCTAATAATGCTGCGTTTGGGTATTTGTCACACAGTACCACTGACCTTTCTCTTTCACTTCATTCACACAGTACAGCATTAAAAAAATAAAATAAACCAAGACTTCTATTAAAAGAGAGCAAACGATATGTGCATTCCTTGTTTCCCGCACAGCACAAATTTACTTTGGAAAGGATTTCAAATAAAAACGTCTAACCAAATAGGACACGGCATAATTACATTGAGTTGACCTTTCTGCTTTACAGACAATTTTAAATAAATAAAACAGAAAAGGAAACACCGGGTCTGAGCTCTTGATTGCAGTCTGAATGTGTGAAGCTTTAGCAGCTGCGATCTCCAATTGAGAAGAACTAAACAAAACGGAGTTGGGAAGTGAGTGGGATTTCCAAATATTCCATTTCCTGAATTGACGTTAACAGCTGGACTCCGCGTCTGACAGATCCCAGCTCCTAATGGATATTAGTGTATATTCTATTCTTACTGAAGACAAGGCTGGGAAGGTGCTGTCGTATTCCTGGGTAATGCTGAATGTGACTGAACCAGCGAGATACATTGATGTAGGTCTCCTTCTCCTGGACTGAAAGATCAGCCTAGGAGAAAGAAGGGAGAAGAAAATAAATAAATAAATAAATAAAGGGAGGAGGACTTTTACAATTATATGACAATCGCAGATCATTTAAAGAGGTTTGGTATATAAAGCTTGGTGGCCAACGCCATTTTTAAACAATCCTTGGGTAGTCTGTGCTTTTTATATAGACCTTAATGTTGTAACAGTACACCGTTTTCTCCTATACAGCATTGGAAATTAATGTGGGGTTGCTGTGTGTTAGTTATGAAATCATAGTGTTAGACACCAATTCCAGAAGGGTCAATTACCCATTATAACAGACCCCAGGCCACCACTGCAAGAAAAGAGAGAAAATACTCACTATTATTGGGTGCAAGCCATAATAAATTAAAATGTCTGCCAAGGTGAACATGTTTCCAGCCAAGTACACTTTGTCTTCCAGATATGAGTTTAGGTCCTAGCAGGAAAAGAACAACAAGATTGCATTAGGCATTGGAAATATGATGGTAACAGCTGCCAGCAATGCTACCGGTGCATTAGCTGTGAAATCCCTTATTCAGACAAAATATTAAAACCCTGGACAACGATAGCAGACAAATAGAGACAAGCAGTTGTGAAGTAACCATTTGAGTATGTCATGCCGTAGCTACTACTTCATGAAGTCTGGCATGCCAGGGGCCCCATGATGTGGCAGCTATGTCATGGTCTTGTAGCTTGCTCTCTTGAGGATATCGCGAGGATCCACGCGTTCGTGATCCGACTGGATTAGGAATGTTAGAGCTCCTCTTCATTTCTTGTCAGAGACGAGGCGCACATGCCATCGCACAGTGAGGAGGTCACATGATCGTGAAGTGCTGGAGGCTCTCTGGGTTAAGTCTATTGTTTTCAATTCTCTTGTCCGGGAATCCCACACCCGCGAGATGAAGTATGAGTTACCACTATCACTTTCTACTTACATTTTTTTCCCGATTTGACATGGCTGCAAGTTTGCAGCATGTATCTCAGATTGTTAAACCAGGGGTGCGCGGCCGTTATAGAGGTCCTGTGCTCTCCCCCCAGGCATTTAAATTAAATACGGGGGACCGCGCGAGGCCTCTATAACATTTACTTTTCCTTCTGGCGACACTTCGTCACGTAAAGTCACATGACCCCGCTCGTCATTTGGCGCCGAGGAGAGCACGTAGGGGTGTGCACAGGGGAAAAGTTTGCGCACCCCTGTGTTAGCCTATGAGGATTCCACTACCTCAAACTAGGTTTTTATTTCTTTTTTTGAAGTGGGGGGATGGGGTACTGACAAAACAATGAGGTGCAGATTTAGTCCATTTAAATGTATTTATTTTTAAAATGTTTTACCAGGAAGTAAACATTGAGAGTTACCTCTCATTTTCAGGTATGTCCTGGGCATAGTTAGGATGATCGATACATAGTTACAAACAGGGCCGTCTTAACAGCATTTTAGGCCCCCGGGCAAAGCAGTGCACTGGGCACTGACAACTCTCCGCTACAAGTCGTAATTTTTCTCCTTCTACCGAGTTAGCGGGAGATTTGAATGTTGAGGGGGGTGATCGGAAAATTAGTGTTAAATTCTGGTCTGTGCATAGATTAGTATGGGGCCTCTATGCTTGTGGGGCCCCCGGGCAACTGCCCAGCGTGCCCATGTGTTAAGACGGCACTGGTTACAAATACAATGTTACATTAAGTGAGCAAGGTTATACATTATATACCAGACATTCCATGCACAGTCAGAGATAATATATGTTGTAGGTGTATGTAACAGCTACAGACCAGATAAAAATGTCAGACAGACTAGTGGCGGCTGTGAGAGTCTCCGGTAGATTGTTCCAGTTTTGGGGTGCACGGTAAGAGAAGGAGGAGCGGCCGGATACTTTGTTGAGCCGTGGGACCATGAACAGTCTTTTGGAGTCAGCTCTCAGATGATAAGTGCTGCATATGGTAGGGGTGAGGAGCTTGCTCAGAAAGTATTTGAAGACAATATCTTGTGTGCATCATGTAACTTCTTAACTCCCACACATGGTCCTCAAATTGCAAGCTGAGAGACATTCAAACGGGCAAAATTAAAATACTCCTGTATTCAATTGAGTAGAGCTGCAATTTTCGTGAGCAAGGAGAGTATGGCTTCAAAGCATATTACATGCAACACAAATGTAGGCACACCAGAGGACTTCATGCACACATTTACTGGGTTAAATAGGATCAACGTTTCGGTCCACGCTTAGACCTTGGTTTAATACAACTTCACAGCATATTATAAGAAAAAAATACATTTGCACTCTATATAAAAGAAATACAATCTTTTTGGGGACTGCGCTCAAAAGGGAAGGATCCCAAGGTATCCACATAAAGGAAAGAGCAGCATTCCAGATTCACTTTGAAGCGGTATGGAATGTATTAAAATCTCCTAAACTTCACAGCATATTAAACAGGAGCCTTCGTATCTACGAAGCTCCAAACTGACTTTGACAGACACTACGGTCTCAATTAAGACAGATCATACATTACTCTGCCTTGAAATTGGGCTATTGCAGGAAACTGACACTTTTCCCATAATAAACTTTAGCAGTTTTAACACATAAGCAAGAATTCGGCCACTGTTTTTTTTGTTTCACTTAAACCCTGAGCATTTTATGTATTCCCTTGTATATCTACATAAAAAAAGTACCCCCAGCTAAAACAAGGTTTCAAAGCTCTGGTCACCATTCCTAAAGCCTCAGAGCTAGAGCATAAAATATTGTGCTCTTTATCCAATTGGATATGAAAAAAGAATATTCCAAACTATAAAAAGACATCACTTTCCAACCTTCCAGCAGCATTTATTTTATGACAGGTTTATTAGAAATACTACCGAGCTGTGAGGAGTGATTATTTAATATGTCTCTTTTGAAAATGCACAGGAGGTGACAAGTCTTATTTATCCATATTATTACTATTTTCCAAACTTGAAGCTCCCCAACAGCGACTGAAATGCATTATTTTTTCCCCATATCTTTACTGTGCTGCTTTGCCAAGCATTTGGAGTCTATGCCAAGAGGGATTATTGCAATTTATTTAAATTAGCAACAGTTTAGTCACAAATTATATGACATATATAGAACCCCTGCAGCTTGGCATCCGATTATTCAAATAGTCTGTGGGCATTTTTCTCTCTCCACTGATAAATCAGCCTTATCATCATCATTGCACAGTAAGGCTGTGCTTATACTTACGGCGACGGTGCACAGCACCGCCACAAGTATTTTAGGTCCGTCGTGGGTGCCCATAGTGGGCACAACCGCGGCGGCATGGTGACCAAAACAAGTCAGTGAATTTTGTTTTGGTGTGCGGCCGCTGTGTGACATCACATGAAGAGGTTCAGCCAAAAATGGCAAACCACACGCTTGACGTCACGATCCACGCCTCCTCTAAGTCTCCTGTACCTCAGTGCAACAATCGCTTTAGCGACACGGGGCGTCAGTGGTCGCGAGCACGTTGCTGCTACTATAAGCGTGGCCTAAGCCATTGCACTCTTTAGTACTAATATCCAGTGCAAAAACGTAAAAACCATCCTGATAATGATAGTATGGAGGTATACAAAACATTTGCCAAGCAGTGCTGTTCCACATTCCAATGCCGGAAGATACCTTACAACCTATATCTCTATACATAGACATCACCACATGGACCTGAAACTGTTCAGCTTCAGTCTAAGTTTACTAAACTCTTGACATTAACTCTTCGGTCAGTTTTGGTCATGCCTAGTCCAAAGTAAAGATCTAATTAGAAGCCCACGTACTGCCTCCCCCTCTTGTCTCCCAATACCAGATACTACTTCTGCTTAACAAATCGATGCCCAAAAAGAACATATGGGGGAATTTTCATGCACTGCATGTACTTGCTTTATTATATTTGGGAATAATGTTCACCAGATCACCTAAATGGATTTGCAAAATGGAAAAGTCCATACCATGATAGAACTAACTACACTTTCTAGGAAATCAAGCCTAACTTCAATTCCTGCAGCCTCAATAATACTGATAAAAAGTCCATGTGGTGCCGATAATTAGGGTGTAAAAGGATATAGAGACACATTGGTATCCTCCTTATTTGAGATAATTGGAAATGATAAAGGTTTTAACATGTCTGTTCTGTGATTCTGTAGGAGATTACGAGGGGTCCCCATGAGAAAAATGTAGTGAACACTTTCATCTTCGAGATTCAATTAATTCCATTTTTTCCCCTTAAATTTAAACGGTATTTTATTTTATACTGTAATGGTTTAAAAAAAAGCATATATAATCTAGAGTATAGAAAGTGGTTAGTTTATCACGGCACAATATGAGTCTGCCATCTACAAATAGCAGGCCAAATATGGTCACATGCAGGCTAAACTGGCTTGGGACCTCCCAGGTATGTCCTGCCAATGAAGCTGCTCCGGGAATAGGATTCATTTTAAATTCGCCAAACCACTACTCATTCTGCGTTCTCTGGCTTCTTCACAGAACGTGCCTCTTTAATTCTTATGAAGGTAATCTGATGCGTGTTGAATGATTGGGTAATTGTTCCACAATGCTTTCTTTTTTAAATTGTATTTAATTAGCAGGCCATGTAACTGAAAGGTGCAAAGTATGAGGAAAAACTTTACACTTTATATTTGGAAGATCAAAAAATGCTGAGTGGGAAAGCATATGGTAAAAGTGTCCTGAAATAACTGGCAGGACATTAAAAAAAAAAAAAAAACTTGTCCTGGAGACAACAGACTTCGTACAGCTCAGAATTGATTTGTATATGTTGTTTAAGCATTTGACTATACTTCTCAAAGCACAGGCCTCATCAAAAGTTCCACCACAAACAAAGCCACTGCTTAGCCAACTGTACCAACACTAATAAAAAATAAAAAAAAGGTTATAAAACCGACCTTCAGAATGTTCCTGATATCTTCTTTACATGATAATCGGTCAATTCGTATAACCCGATACTCCAGCCATTGCTGCACTAATGCCTTCTCTTCTATGGAAGCTCCCAGAAGTTCCTCTTTTTTGGCCTCTTTAACTAAATGGGAAGCAATAGTGGTGAGCCCTGCCAAGCTGGGACCTTTGTTGGTTTGAAGCACAGGAATCTAAATGTGGAAAAAAGAAAACATTTCCACATTGAAAATACAGACAGGCACTTTTTGTTCTCATTTTCTCGCATCCATTACATTGTAAAAGCAAATGAAGCAGTGGTAACCACAAATGTAAGCATTTCTGTGTCTCCTCTTCACAGGGTGGAGGAAAAAGTTGCTCTTGATGTTTGGAATGGAAGGACATCCATCTATTGAATAAGTCCATCTTGTTCTCTTACTAACCAATTTCAATATACAGGCAGTCCTCGTTTTACAACGAATGGCTTATCCAACGCTATGCAATGCATACCTATGTTCACTTTAACAACGCCAAAACGGCTTATCCAACGCTATTACGATGCTTTGCAACATTGTGTATGTGTGTATGTGTGTATGTATGTGTGTATATGTATGTGTGTGTGTGTGTATGTGTGTATGTGTGTATGTGTGTATGTGTGTATGTGTGTGTGTGTGTGTGTGTGTGTGTGTGTGTGTGTGTGTGTGTGTGTGTGCGTGGTCTGTCTGTGGTCTCTCTGTCTCTCTGTCTTCCTCCTCTCTGCTCCGTCCCTTTCTCCCTCTTGCCGCTCTCTCTCTACTCTCTCTCTCTCTCCTCTCTTCTCTCTCTCTCTCTCTCTCCTCCCTCCCCCCTCCCTCTCTCTCTCTCCCCCTCCCTCCCCCCCCCCCCCCCCCCCCCCCCCCCCCCCCCCCCCCCCCCGTTGCCAAAGCGTCGTAATAGCATATATATATATATATTATATATTATATTAGTACACAATATTTGAGGTACTATATATTTTGTATTATGTTATAATATATATATATATATATATAAATAAAATACAGTATATACACTATATAATGCATGTCTGTGCTGCATATCTTATTGCCTGCGTAAAAGATTTGGTGTATTTTAAGTGTTAAAAATGCCTCCAGGAACGGAACCTTTCATGTAAACAGTGTTCCTATGGGAAAACGTGTTTCGCTTTACAACATTTCGCTATCCAACGCCATTTTGAGTAACGCATTGTGTCGGATAACCGAGGACTGCCTGTAACTTAATACTTTAATGTCTGAGTGTTATGACTTATTAAAACTAGTAAAGAAAACTTCACTGTAATTGTGTGGGATTAAGCATTTTAAAACCTGTTTGTAATCAAATGCAAATCTCTGAAGTCATGTGCAAAAGAATTAGACAAACCAGATATTTTATGAGACTTTCACATAGCTCTCGAATAAGTGCCATTTTACAGCAATTTCATTTAAAATTTTTGCCCTTTCCTGTTATGCAACCCTCCCCCCCCCCCCACTGTTTCTGTGCTTGCACTTTAATTCTTTTAGATCAGTGTACACCTGCTAATATTTGACAAGAACATCGGCCACCGTGTGCAATTCCGTACTAGAATATAAACAACGTGACCTCAGTGCTCGGTGGGTTGTGGGCCAGATCCACATTTCCAAAGAGATAATAAAAGACAGACATGCCAACCATGATAGGGCTCACAGTAACATGGAAAGAATCCGCCTTATGGAATGTCCAGTAAAGCGTGTGGGGCAGAAATGTTCTACTAGTTTACAGTCTGCAGTCAATAAATGTTAATCCTATAATTATATCTATATTTCTGCAGCTAGCTTTCATTTACTCAATGCAAAAACATGCATGACATTATATGCATACTGTAAATATAATAGCACTGTACATCTAGTTATATGTTAAGACGTGTACTATGACCTGAACATTATCAGTACTGACTGATGTCTGGACAAGAAGGAAATGGTCAAGTACCAAGAAGTCATATTGAGCAAACAGACTGCAAGATTGCAAAAGCAATGACATTCATTATTGAAGATGATCTTAATTTTCAAACTTTGTGACCGATTCTTTTGTACTTTTGATTAAACGCAGCCCAATTACAGCTTTTCTGCCCTCCCCCACCTATGAGGTTACCAAAAATCAGCACAGACCAGCGATTCTCCCTGAACATAGTAACAGTGGGAAGGCATATGCATTCATGCAATGTTGTGGGGTGTGACATCCTCCAGTTACCCTCAAAGTAGTGGCACAGGCATAAGAGGATTGAGGAGCAGCAAGAAAAGGGTGCTGGTCGCCTCCAGCAAATGGTCTCACACACACTAAAGCATAGAAAAATCCTGAGCGGTGCCTAAGGCTAAGGCCCCGCTCCCAGAGTCAGCGCACCCGCACTGCTGACAGGCGGTGCGCTGAGATACACAGACCGCGATATGCGGTCAGTAGGGAGCGGGAGCCGGAGCGGGAGGTGGGCGGTTTGACAGGGAGGGGGGGCGTGGCTTGAGCGGAGGGACCCGCTACTCTCCCCCCCCCCTCCCTCCACGGACTCGGGCTGGAGCTGGAGCTTCGGTAAGTATTAAACACACACACACGCAGGCACTCATACATACATACATACACACACACACACACACACACACACACACAGGCAGGCACTCACGCACTCATACACACACGCGCGCACACACAGGCAAGCACTCACGCACTCATACACACACACACACCACACACACACACACACACACACACACACACCACACACACACACACACACACACACAGACAGCACGCACACACACAGACACACAGCACAATAGTTCACACACCTGCTTTCACTCCACACTCCTCCCCGCTCCCCGAAGCCTCTCCTCCTCTCGAAGCCTCCCCTCCCCATTGGCTCACAGCCACACACGTCACGCGTCAAAGCTAGAAAACACCATTCTCTGGTGTCTCCAGCGGCTGACGCGCGACAGCGTGTAGTCAGCTGTGCCGCCAGTGGGGACCGGGACCGGCTCGCGAGGATTCCCCTGCTGGTGGGGAACTCGCGACATTGCCGCCCGCGCCAACGAGCGCAGCGGGACCGAGGCCTTAAGCTGTGCTGTATATGCCAGCTGACACACACTCCTTCCCTGCCAATGCCGACAGAGCTGTGCTAGGAAGGGGAGGAGTGTGTGTCACAGAGCCGTCAGACTTCTCCACCTTCCTCTCTTCCGGACGCGCTTCTGTCTGCAACAGAGCGACAGGAAGAGAGTTAGGAGGAGGGGAGGAAAAACTTGAAAGTGAAGCTGCAAAACCTGTATTTTGCAATTCTTGCTTTAAAAATAATTTTGGATAAGCTGATTCAATCTTTACACATTTATTTTGAAAAGCCTCTGGACATGCAACGTTTCGGGTTACCCCAAACACTTTGTCAAGTTTTTTTTAGGAAGAGGTGTGCCTGGCAACTCTGTGTTACAGATATTCTCTCCCTTAACAGGCAAGGACCAGAGGATCACGATCCATGCACCTCAATTCCTGCCACTTAACCCTTTTGTCTCTGTAACTGTGTGTGTGCGCCTCTTTAAATGTGTGTGTATATCTTTATTTATATAGTGCCATTAGTGTACATCGCGCTTCACAGTAGTAATATACGTGACAATCATATACTGCAAATAAAAAATAATACAAATAACAGATCACAGGAATAAGTGCTTCAGACATAAAAGTAACATTTCGGAAGAGGAGTCCCTGCTCTGAAGAGCTTACAATCTAATTGGTAGGTAGGAAGAACATACAGAGACAGTAGGAGGGAGTTCTGGTAAGTGCGTCTGCAAGGGGCCAAGCTTTATGTATCATGTGTCTAGTATTATCCACGGTGCTACTCATATGCTTCTTTAAGAAAATATGTCTTAAGGTGGGTCTTATAGGTGGATAGAGAGGGTGATAGTCGGGTACTGAGGGGAAGGACATTCCAGAGGTGCGGGGCAGTCAGTGAGAAAGGTTTAAGGCGGGAGAGGGCTTTAGATAAAGGGGTAGAGAGAAGACATCCTTGAGCAGAACGCAAGAGTCGGGATAGTGTATAGCGAGCAATTAGGGCTGAGATGTAAGGAGGGGCAGAAGAGTGTAAAGCTTTAAAAGTGAGGAGAATTGAGCGGGAGATGCAGGATTTGATAGGAAGCGAGGAGAGTGATTTGAGCAGGGGAGACGCTGAGAGATTTAGGAAAGAGTAGAGTGATGCTGTCGCCTGCAACGTCATGAAGGGGGGCGGGCCGCGGTCTCTGATTGGTTTAGAGACAGAAACATGTGGCGACTTTCTCTAAAAAATCAAATAGACTTGGCTTCAATTTTTTTTGCTGCTACTATAAACGCTTGCGACGGAGTCAATGTATTTGATTTGGAGTGACTTCGCGTCGCCGCCGCAAAGCACTATATGGCTGCGGTCCCAGTCAGCACTGGAGCACGCGCGCCTGGCAGTGGGGGGCGGCGCGTGCACAGCGCTGCACCGCGGCCCTGGGACAGAGGGAGTTTGCTACGTGAGGGGGCGTTTGCAGGGGCGTGGCCATGACCTCACACGGCTGTTTTGCCATCATTGGCTGAACCGCCGGCGGGGGCGTGGCCACGCCTCCGTCGCAAACTCTGAGCTCAAATTCCCCCGTCTCGGTGAAAACCTGTCGCGCACCGCTGGGGAAATGTGCACGACAGGGTACTAACTGGGACCGGACTGACTGGGCGTAGCTTGAATGCACAGCGCACGCATTGGGAAGGTACTGGGGCCGCGGCCTAAGCGCAGCCTTGGGCTGAGTCCCCGTGGCCGCTGCTGCGCATGCTACGGCGTGAACAAGTCGCTCCTCTATGGTCCTGGCCCAGTAGTTGCCTGCACGCGCATGTAGAGATCGCGATGCGCGGCCACGTCACAGCAGTTCAGCCAATCAGGGCGGACCATCCGCGTGACGTGTCGTCATCCTCCCCTTCGCGATCTCCTGCAGGTCAACCACAGACCGCAGCTTTCACCCATGCACGCGTCGCCAGGCGTACGTGCAGCAATGAACACCGGGGTGGTAGTCATAACAAATACTAGCTGAAGGAATGGCTCAGTGAGTAAAGGCACCGACACTGAAAACAATGAGACGGAGCAGGGGAGCCTGGTGCAAATCCGGTGTCAGCTCCTTGTGATCTTGGGCAGTTTACTTTATCTCCCTGTACCTGAGGCACCAAAAAATAAACTGGAAGCTCTACATGGCAGGAACTCCATGTCTGCAACTTGTCTCTGCACAGCTCAGCGTACACTGTCAACTCTACACAAGAAAAAAAAACCTATTATGAATGCTTCTACTGCAGCCAGGGATTCTGGGTAATGACATGCAAATGAGTACTCACAGTGAGTCACCTTAGTACTGTAGTTGGAAGAGAAATTGGAGCTAGGAAGAGACCGGCATGGTCTTATACATTGAACCCTTGAATACACAAATACAGAAAATCACTCCTGTGTGTCATACGATCTGATGACTTCTCAATCTATGCGCATTATTTTCCTTTTTATTTGTGGTTCTTTTTCTTTATTTCCTAAATGGCATTTTAAAGGATTCTTGATAATGAATAAGTGAATTTAGCACGTGCATGGCTGTATTCAATATGCATATTGCGTTCTGCAGCATCTTGTAATAACTTACTAATATTATAGCACATAACATTAGAGCCAGGAAGCCACCCCGACATGGGGGGGGGGGGGGTGTCACTTGCGGGCTCTGCATGAAACTATATTGCACATGTGCATCTGTGATTCCCGTATATATGAGGCGGCCCTCTCACCTGGCTGCTTCCCTGGGCTCGGCTGCTGTACTTCCCTTCCCGCAGCCCCAGACATCTCTCCAGCGTGCTCAGCTCCTCCACCTCCAACACCACCATCTTGGCTGTGATATCACCTAATGGCGTTTTTTCAAACCAGCTACGGAGTGGCCCTCCGGCCAAAATACCACCAAAGGCACAATACATTCCTCATCACATCCCAGCAGTGCCATCTAGAGGGGAAACATATTCATTCTATCAATGCTAGTAGTAGAGTATACTGTATATGCTGGGCAGTAATCATTGTCAAGGGAACAAAATACAGTGTATGCTAAAAAAAAAGGGCTAAGGGTTTACCTGGTAAACCTGCGGGTAGCGGAGACGCGGCATGCTCCGGTATTTCCCCCCTGCAACTGTACTCAATATGGTCGTGCGGCGTCAAATGACGCCTCGTTGCCATGCCACCGGGAACACAACATGACGTAAACCGCGTCACGTGACTCCCGTTGCAATGACAGCGAGACGCTACGTGACGTCGCGCCGTCACGTAACGCCTAGTCGCCCATGGCAACGTGATGCCGTGTGACGTCGTGACGTCACGTTGCATCCCATTGTCATGGCAACACGGTGCTATGTGACGACGCGCAGCCATATTGAGAAGAGTTGCAGAAGGGAAATGCCGGGAGGACGCCGCTGATAGGTAAGCGAGGCAGTTGAAAACATTTTTTCTCTGGTTCGGCCTTCAGTAGAAGCTGGCAACCCTGATTGTGGACAGAACCCCTACAGATAGCACTCTTTCCTGATGTGAGATGGTGGATAATTTAAATAACTTTATTTATTATTACAACTTCGTTAAAATAATGGGGTTAAAACAATTATTAAATAGTACCAAGTTATGTCAACTCTTGGAGTTAATTGCTCCAGGGGAGTGTCAATAGGATTTTAAGGTCCAGTGTTAGGAAACTCACTGGCCCTAGTGTCCCTCATATAGAGTGATTAACTAGAGGTTGGTGTTGTTGTAGGAATGGTAGTTTTGACCATATATGTAGTGCCACAGTAATTGAATACTAATAGCTGCAGCCAGTAATATAATAATGATTTGTAAATTGCAAATCTAGGTAGTTGTGCACCAAATGATGTATCCTTTAAACTCAATGCTGTGGTAGGATGCTAGCATTCAGGTATCCCTTATTGAGATAGTAAACTGCCAGATATATTATACCGTCCCTTAGAGTGGCTCACAGGACCGTCAGCTGATTACTAGCCTTGACAAAGCATTCTCGCGAAACGCGCGTATCGGCATCACGTGCACGCGCAGAGCCCTCGTTCATAGATGCTGACTCAATGCAACTAAGGAGAGTCAGTGTGGCTCTGCTCCTGCACATTTACGGGCTCAAAATAGACCTGACGGTCCTGTGAGCCACTCTAAGGGACGGTATAATATATCTGGCAGTTTACTATCTCAATAAGGGATACCTGAATGCTAGCATCCTACCACAGCATTGAGTTTAAAGGATACATATTGCGAGCAAAACGGTATCCTATCCAGCTATTAAACCCCTGGAGAGACAGTTTACTACCATACATGGAGTAGTACTGCATCAATTAGGGCAAGGTTCAATACAGCTGACCTGTTTATTCACCCTACAAGGTGCAGCACTTAGCATTTAACTCTGTATTTGAATATACAGGAGTTCTAGCAGTACCACTACTTTCAGCAGTAATAAAATCATGAATACTAGTGTTAACTTTAGATCTGCAATTCCAGATCCTAGGTTCACACGTTATATTAATACAGCATATTTTCTGCACTCACGCACCATTAATTCTAATGTTGGCGTCAGTGAACATCATTTGGTGCACAACTACCTAGATTTGCAATTTACAAATCATTATTATATTACTGGCTGCAGCATTCAGCAGCTAAGTATCAGGTTCTTGTGTTAGTGCACCTATTAGTATTCAATTACTGTGGCACTACATATATGGTCAAAACTACCTATTAGTATTCAATTACTGTGGCACTACATATATGGTCAAAACTACCGTTCCTACAACAACACCAACCTCTAGTTAATCACTCTATATGAGGGACACTAGGGCCAGTGAGTTTCCTAACACTGGACCTTAAAATCCTATTGACACTCCCCTGGAGCAATTAACTCCAAGAGTTGACATAACTTGGTACTATTTAATAATTGTTTTAACCCCATTATTTTAACGAAGTTGTAATAATAAATAAAGTTATTTTAAATTAACCACCATCTCACATCAGGAAAGAGTGCTATCTATAGGGGTTCTGTACATCCTTTAGTATATCAATTCAATTGCCCCTTGCAGCACCACTCCTTTTAGTCACATTTAGCTGTAGCGGGGGTACCTCACAAGTATACAAACCCTGATTGTGGAACTGCTCCATTGGTATATGAAAGATTAACAAATGTATTAAAGACAATCAATGATTTAATACACATCTAATTTCACAAGAACAACATTCTCACGGTGTAAAAAATAGTCTTCCCCACACTCACAACAGAAGAAACAAGCCAATACTGGAGACAGACAAAACATTGCATTTTACTGCTCACACATGGCAGTGATGTTTGTTGTTGTTACATTGGAGTACAAAGGGGCATATTGAGTTGTTGAGGGTGTATAGTTTGCTATGATGAGTTTGGGGGTGCTGTACCATTGACATTGGCATCTGGTGGGCGATGCACTTCCTGACCTGTGGGCTTATGGAGGATTTGTTCCAATTAAGTACACCTAGTTTGGCATAGGTTTTGGATGTCAGAGTATCAATATGCAACCCGAATATTAGATGGAGCTCAAGTCAAATTACCAGATATATAAAACTTGTGGCAGGGACTAGAATGGTGTTAGAGTTGGTTCTGATCTGTAGTTCGGTCGTTGCAAACATTAGAAATGCAGCCTTAGTCCCAAATAACATCTGCGTCATCTGCGACTGACAGCGGAGGCTGGGGAGAAGTAGAGGATGGCGAGAGGGTCGCAGGAGGTCTGCGGCGGCGCCCTTCACAGGGCGCCGCCATCTTGTTGGAATCTGCGCATGCGCAGTTAGTTATGTGCATAGAGTCCAGTAGTGCGGCGGCCATTACAGGGAGCGGGGCGCATGCACAGTGTAGCGTCAGCGGCGGCCATGATAGGAGATAGGCTCCTCGAGGGACTACAATCCCCAGCAGCCCTCGGGGCTGCTAGATCAGGTGCCTGCAGATCAGCCAATAGGGTTGCAGCTTTCTCCCTGTACTAAGGCTGATACATTTGACGTGCTGCAGGCCACGCCAGTCGGAGCTTAGACACGGAAGGTGAGGGTGTTCTCAGGGTGTCAGTGGCCCCTGAGCTAGGCCAGAGAACCCTTATAGACCCCAGCTAGGCCCCGACTCCCCCATAAGTCTGTGGTCGCTACAGGGACAGGCCCATCAGATAGGGACACTTCCCCTGTAGTTAAATAGTGTCAGGGACGCCGTGCAGAGACTTGGGGCCTGTGGTTTGAGCTCAGACCAACACCAAAAGGCAGAGACTATTAAGGTTGGACACTCCAGCTGGAGTCCGCCCCACGGAGAGGCGGATGCCATCGCTGATGGTGACGGAATGGGATCGTACGGATCCATCTCCTCAGTTGATGGTACCAGCTGCTGGAGCACCTGGCAGGTATCATACAGTCAACAAGTGCACCAACTATACACTCTTACTGTGGGCAGCGCTGTCACACATACTTGGGGTGGTAGAGACAATTGGGGCTGGACACTGGGACACTGGTGCCCCCTGCACCCGAGTATTGTGGAGATACTGCGTATCTGTGTACCTATATGTACGGTGTCGTTGCATTACCTGCTCTGTGTATAACTTGCATGATCAGTAAACCTATTGCTATATACTGTGTGTGTATTATTATATTGGGTCCTGTGAAGGGGTTATCCTTCGCACGTGGAGGCGCTGTCACCGGAACCAACCAGGTACACCCCAGGCTCCCAGCAGCGGAGGTTCAGGCCTCCCATGAACCAACAGGTAAAACACACCACGCTACACTCAGTAGCTGTCTCATCTCCCAGGGGAAGGGGGAAGTGGGAAGTAGCGCTACACTTATAAGTTGTAGATAGATCACTAATGAAGGAAGAACAGAGCCTTGCAGGACCCCACAGGTGATATCCAAGGGGTTGGAGTTAGAGCTTGAGATCTACCTGATCGGTATGAGTGAAACCAATTTAAAGCATGTTCCCTTATTCCAGAGCACTGAAGCTTGTTTAACAAGATAACATGATCAACAGTATCAAAAACTCTTAGCAAAATCTAGGAACATTGCACCAGTAAGTTGTCCCAGTTCCATTCCACACTGAATCTCATTGCAAATGTTTAAGAGGATAGTTACTGAAGAGTGGTTTGGGCGAAAGCCAGATTGAAGTTGGCTAAGGAAAATTATCTTGGTATAGCAATCATTTAAATCAGGCCTGCACAACTCGTAAAGCGAGAAGGGCCGAACTGCTCCAAGAAAAAAAATTTTGGGCCGCACGGGTAAAATCATCATCATCATCATCATCATCATCATCATCATCATCATCATCATCATCATCATCATCATCATCATCCTCATACTGTATATCTCCCCCAGCACCCGTCATCATCATCCTCATATCTCCCCCAGAACCCCTCACTATCAACCTTTGTTATACTCCCCATCTATCTCTCATACCCCCATCTCTCCCCTCACCACCAACATAATACTCACCTCTCCACATCAAACACACAATACCCCCCCTGCAACACAACACAACATCCCCACCCCCCCTGCACTTCACATCCTTCTCCCCCCTGCACCTCACATTATTCTCCCCCCTTACACCTCCAATCACCCCCCCCCCACACCTGGAATCATCCCCCGACCTCCAATCACCCTCCCCTGCACCTCCAATGACCCCCCTGCACCTCCAATCACCCCCCCTGCACCTCCAATGACCCCCCTGCACCTCCAATCACACCCTGCACCTCCAATCATCCCCCTGCACCTCCAATCACCCCCCCTGCACCTCACATCACCCCTCCTGCACATCACCCTCCCCTGCCACCTCACCCCACTGCACCTCACTCCCCTGCACCCTCACCTCAATGCACCTCACTCAATGCACCTCACCCTCTGCACCTACCCCCATGCACCTCACCTCAATGACCTCACCTCACCTCAATGCACCTCACCTCAAGCACTTCACCTCAATGCCTTCAGCTCCCGACACCGTCCCACGTGGGAGTGGAAGGGGGCTGAGTCATCGCGGAGACTTTGGGACTCAGGAAAAGGTCCATACCCCACATAATACTTATCAGTGCAGTGCCTCCATCTGCCGTAGGCTCCAGGGATATGGAGATGATCTCCCATGGTAGAACTGTACCTTCCCCCCAGTTAGATCACACACCAGGCCAGAGGTTATTGCAAACAGGAATGGTTTTTACTACACAACTTTTGCAGAAACACAAACACTACGCAGCAGTCTTTTGTGTACCTTGCAAGACATGAATGACCTTTTGTCTGAACAGACTTTTGATGATATTAGTATTCCTACATTCTCAGAATGGAATTCGGGCCTAAAAAAGAGCTCTATTCTACCCCACTCATGTTAAGGGTCAATTTCTAACTATGTTTGAAAATCTGGTCATTAGGGACCTCCGTCTTCTAGCTCAGGATTTTCCCTTTCACGTATAGATCATGACAATTTGAATCAAAGTGAACGTTTAGCTTTAAAATCTTTGAAAATAATCATGCTTTGGTCATTAAGAGTGCGGACAAGGGTGGTGCGGTGGTGTGGTGCAGGGTAGAGACGGTTACGTCAGGGAGGCTTTACGCCAACTGGATGATGGCGTGTCCACCGTGTACTACCCGCCGATCCCACTCCTCACTTCTTGGATGTCCTTACTGAACTGGTGTTGACTCAGGTGTTATTATGGAGGTTTTGTCCAAGGAAGAGGTTAAATATATTATACCATCACATCCCATTATCCCTATCTTCCACCATCCCCAAAGATTCCATAAGACATGGTCGACCCTCGAGGTCATCCAATCGTCTCAAGTATTGGATCTTTGGGAGATGGTCTGTCAAGATATGTGAATGGTTTTCTTCAGCCATTTGTTAGGAAATTGCCTTCATTTATACGGGACTCTGGTGATCTCTTGATCAGATCAAAAATGTCAATTGGGGCAATCATTACTTGGGGTAACACTTGATGTTACCTCTCTGTATTCAGTTATACACAATGACCATGGAGATGGCAGCTGTCCGCCAATTTATTGAGATACCAGAAATTTCAATCTTTCAGTCGGCTTTTATTTGGAGCTATTTCATTTTTTACTCACGCACTCTTTATATATTCAAGCACCAATCTTTTTTCGTCACAATATTGTTTTTTATAAAAGGTTTGTGGATGACTTAATTATTATTTGGAAAGGGTATGTCACTACACTTCACGCTTTTGTATCTATCTTAATGACATAATTACAACTTAAAATTACATTAAATTTTCATTTTCATCACATTGAATTCTGGATCTACAATTATTTGTAGATATAGACAAACAATCCAAATGATCTGTTAGGAAGTTAAACGCAAGAAATACATTTCTTAGGGCGGACAGCTGCCATCCATCCCATATAATAAAAGCCATACCCAAGGGAAAGTTCCTTAGACTGAGAAGAAACTGCTCCACATTTAGTGGTTTCTTTCTCAGTCTGAGACCTGACTAAGAGATTTTTGGAAAGGGGATACCCTAAATCCTATAGCAATTGCTTTCAATAATGCAGTTACAAACAGAGAGGGCATCATGTGTGCCCGCACATTCAATTGAGGACTCTCGTCTTGGTATACTAATGATACACGTGTTATAAACAGGTACACATGGATTGGTAAGTCTAAAAATAAATGTCCTCTCTTTATTTCACAGTTTAACAAACAAAGTGGAAAAATTAATTCTATAATTTCTAACATTGGAAGTCCTATCCATGGACCCTGTCTTAAAAAATATGTTGAACCTGTCCTACTTTTGTATACCGTAGAGCGAGAACAATTGGATCTTATGTCACCAAGTGAACTTATTACTCATGGGTCTATAGAACTTATGTCACCAGGGGTTCCTTTAAATGTGGCTCTTGTAGTGTATGCAAACACATGAAGCCAGCAAAAATTTTTCTACAGTATGCCTTGCCGCAGCCTCCTGATGTGAATAAAGTAAAAAATAAGGAATTTAAGTTAACAGTTTTATAAATTGTAAAAGTCAATTTGTTGTTTATCTTCATAACATGTGGTTGCGGCAAAAGATATGTGGGTAGACGATTAGAGTACTTAGGTCAGGATGTTGGAGCATTTAAGGCTCATAAGATGAAAAGACACCAAATTCACTGTTTCTAAAACATTTCACGAATGTGGTCAGGAGGAACAAGTAATTTTCCTTCCTGGGAATTGAATTAGTTAATTGTAAATCCAGAGGAGGGTGATCATGTCAACCTTCTGAACCGTTAGGGAGGCGTATTGATTGTTTCATTCTCCAAACGTGCTTCATATGGGCTGAATATTGATGCTGGCAGTTAAACCCATAGTCGATTACATGTTAGGGTCATTCTGTTTAGATTATTATGGATTGATCAAATTAGCCCTTCAAGGTTTATAAAGTTTCATTTAGTTTATGTAAAACTGTTCATTTGATGTATTGTGTTGTAATAGCTTTATATAATGTTTTTAATGTACTATATTTTGTATATTTTCCTGGTTCCTAGGTTCTAGATATACAAATATTTTATGCAGTATTTATGTATTAACATGTTTTTAAGTTATTTAGTCGCTTTAATTACTCGTAAATTGTGTTATATGTTTTCATATATTCTTATTTTCCCTTATGTGTTGCTATAAGATGTAAGTTATTATGGGTTTTTTTACATTTTTCCTTATCAATAGAATGTTTTTTCTTTCTCTTTTTTCTATTTTTCTTAACTTTTGATTTAGCCTTGTTGATGTTTTTGCATCGCGCAATGCGCATGCGCAGTGATTAGCACTGCAGCATGCGTCATAAGGATGTATTGTACTAGTGGGGCAGTGATTCCCTATGACTTGCCCTTTACCAAGATGACCACACTGCCTGTGGGACTTGCTTGCCCTTAGACCGGCACTGGGTCACTCTGCGCATGATGTCATCAGGTTCCGTTTTTGGCGCGGAAACGGCCACAGGTAAGAGGGTATATAATGGATATTAGTACATTGTTTTTATCCTGAAAAAGAAAAGAACGTGTTACGTTCGAAACGCGTTGGATGGTCTCTTGTCACATTAAAGTGCACTTTTAATTATTTTTGTTTGGGTCCTTCCTGCTCCGTTTTTGCTGGTGCGCTTTTTGGTTCCCTTTTCCGTATAATTGCAACAGGAATGGTTTATTACTACACAACTTTGCAGAAACACAACAGCTACGCAGCAGTCTTTAGTCGATACACTCTCCTTAGATCAGCTCTCACAGGAGATGGTCCCTGGACCGTCACTACAAGCCAAGGGCACCGCAGCCGTCTAGCACTTACTCGCCTCCCTAGCGGGAGGCAGGGTATTGGTTCACACTCACTCCTCCCGCAGGGAAGAGCACATGGGAAGGCCCCCGTCTCAGGCTCCCAGTCGTGTGACCTTCCTCCCTCAAGTGGGAAGGAACTACCTCCAAATTTAGGGCGGTACTGCCCTTAAGTACAGCCAGAAGGCGGGCACCCCGTTGTCCCACCACACACAGGATGTACCACCCCCTGCGTCACTCATGTGTAGTACCAAAGTTAAAGGGGAAAAACCCCATACCAATACTGGCAAGCTGAAATACCAGGGTTTACTGCCAGCTCATGGGTAGAATAGTAGCAAGGGGGTACCTCGTTACACCGGTATGTTTGAGCCTGTTTTTATACTGTAGATATCCAAAGAGGGCCTCTCGAAATGTACAAGACAGATGGTTCCAAAGAGGAAGAGCAGTGTGGGTTATAAAGCTTGGATCCAAGAAGTCAAGGATATTGTGGGAACTGGAGTCCTTAATCTGTGAGATCAAGTGAGCAACTGGGAGTATAGGGAACTAGAAGCTTCTTTCAGGTGGCTGGGACTTGTTTCAATGTTTGCTTTGAATGTCACCATGCCAATCTTGAAATTAATTCACAATTTACAGGCAGCCAGTGTCAGAGAACGGAGCACAGGTGTCATGTGGGTAAGAACGGGTTGTGTTAGTTAACAAACTGCCGCTAGAGATTGTGCACAGTGCAGGCAGTGCAGCAGTGCGTTTTTTTCCTCAGAAGACACAGGTAGAATGTTTGCTATTGCGTAGTCCAGGCGTGAGGACACAAAGGTAGGACAAGCATAGTTAGTGTATCCCGCTGAGGGAATCAAGTGTGCTTAATTCTGTCTATGTCCTTGTTGTAAGAATGAATTTGATCACGATTGCCACTGATGTTTAAGGGTCAAGTCACAGTCAAGGACAACACCAGATTCCGCACTGGACAGAGTTTAGCAGACTGGGAGCCCCCAAGTTAAGGCCAGTTGCTGACTTAGCTGCAGACTTGTGTATTCTTCAGACGGAGAGCATTGACCCTGGCTCCGCATCTGTCTTATCAGATTTCAATGGAACAGGGGATACCCGGCGCTCCCTCAAAGCTGTGTTGTTAGAGCGAGGGAAATAGTACACAAGATGGTTTACGACCTTAAATTAGTCCTTTACACGGTGGTCTCCTCGTTTGTCGTCACTTTTTCCTCGTAGAATGGGCTCGACTCCCACTCGGCTCTATCCCGGCTCCTTGGTTGGTCCAGGCTTTACATTGACATAGGATGCGACTAGGGGGGACAAGGTATGCGGTATGTTTGTGTTATGGTATACCCCCCTGCACCTCACCCCCCTGCACCTCACCTCAATGCACCTCACCTCACCTCAATGCACCTCACCTCAATGCACTTCACCTCAATGCACTTCAGCTCCCGACACCGTCCCACGTGGGAGTGGAAGGGGGCTGAGTCATCCGCGATGACTTTGGGACTCAGGAAAAGGTCCATACCCCACATAATACTTATCAGTGCAGTGCCTCCATCTGCCGTAGGCTCCAGGGATATGGAGATGATCTCCCATGGTAGAACTTGTACCTTTCCCCCCAGTTAGATCACACACCAGGCCAGAGGTATATTGCAAACAGGAATGGTTTATTACTACACACTTTGCAGAAACACAACAGCTACGCAGCAGTCTTTTTGTACCTTGCAAGACATGAATGACCTTTTGTCTGAACAGACTTTTGATGATATTAGTATTCCTACATTCTCAGAATGGAATTCGGGCCTAAAAAAGAGCTCTATCTTCTACCCCACTCATGTTAAGGGTCAATTTCTAACTATGTTTGAAAATCTGGTCATTAGGGACCTCCGTCTTCTAGCTCAGGGATTTTCCCTTTCACGTATAGATCATGACAATTTGAATCAAAGTGAACGTTTAGCTTTAAAATCTTTGAAAAATAATCATGCTTTGGTCATTAAGAGTGCGGACAAGGGTGGTGCGGTGGTGGTGCAGGGTAGAGACGGTTACGTCAGGGAGGCTTTACGCCAACTTGATGATGGCGTGTCCTACCGTGTACTACCCGCCGATCCCACTCCTCACTTCTTGGATGTCCTTACTGAACTGGTTGACTCAGGTGTTATTATGGAGGTTTTGTCCAAGGAAGAGGTTAAATATATTATACCATCACATCCCATTATCCCTATTCTCATCCACATCCCCAAAGATCCATAAGACATTGGTCGACCCTCGAGGTCATCCAATCGTCTCAAGTATTGGTCTTTGGGAGATGGTCTGTCAAGATATGTGAATGGTTTTCTTTCAGCCATTTGTTAGGAAATTGCCTTCATTTAATACGGGACTCTGTGATCTTCTTGATCATGATCAAAAATGTCATTGGGCAATCATTACTTGTGGTTAACACTCTTGCACTGTTTCTTCCAACCTACTCTCTGTATCATCGTTATACAACATGACCTGGGTGGCAGCTGTCCAGCCTCCTTCTCAAGCTTTATGTGATACCAGAAATTTCAATCTTTCAGTCGGCTTTTATTTTGGACGCTATTCATTTTTTACTCACGCACTCTTTATATATTCAAGCACCAATTCTTTTCGTCACAATATTGTTTTTTATAAAAGGTTTGTGGATGACTTAATTATTATTTGGAAAGGGTATGTCACTACACTTCACGCTTTTGTATCTTATCTTAATGACAATAATTACAACTTAAAATTTACATTAAATTTTCATTTTCATCACATTGAATTTCTGGATCTACAATTATTTGTAGATATAGACAAAACAATCCAAACTGATCTGTATAGGAAGTTAAACGCAAGAAATACATTTCTTAGGGCGGACAGCTGCCATCCATCCCATATAATAAAAGCCATACCCAAGGGACAGTTCCTTAGACTGAGAAGAAACTGCTCCACATTTAGTGGTTTTCTTTCTCAGTCTGAGACCTGACTAAGAGATTTTTGGAAAGGGGATACCCTAAATCCCATATAGCAATTGCTTTCAATAATGCAGTACAAACAGAGAGGGCATCATTGTTGCCCGCACATTCAATTGAGGACTCTCGTCTTGGTAATACTAATGATACACGTGTTAATAAACAGGGTACACATGGATTGGTAAAGTCTAAAAATAAATGTCCTCTCTTTATTTCACAGTTTAACAAACAAAGTGGAAAAATTAATTCTATAATTTCTAAACATTGGAATGTCCTATCCATGGACCCTGTCCTTAAAAAATATGTTGAACCTGGTCCTACTTTTGTATACCGTAGAGCGAGAACAATTGGATCTTATGTCTCACCAAGTGAACTTATTACTCATGGGTCTATAAGACCTTATGTCACCAGGGGTTCCTTTAAATGTGGCTCTTGTAGTGTATGCAAACACATGAAGCCAGCAAAAAGTTTTCTACAGTATGCCTTGCCGCAGCCTCATGATGTGAATAAAGTAAAAAATAAGGAATTTAAGATTAACAGTTTTATAAATTGTAAAAGTCAATTTGTTGTTTATCTCATAACATGTGGTTGCGGCAAAAGATATGTGGGTAGAACGATTAGAGCTCTTAAGGTCAGGATGTTGGAGCATTTAAGGCTCATAAGATTGAAAGACACCAATCATCCTGTTTCTAAACATTTCACGGAATGTGGTCAGGGAGGAACAAGTAATTTTTCCTTCCTGGGAATTGAATTAGTTAATTGTAAATCCAGAGGAGGTGATCATGTCAACCTTCTGAACCGTAGGGAGGCGTATTGGATTTTCATTCTCCAAACGTGCTTCAATATGGGTCTGAATATTGACTGGCAGTTAACCCATAGTCGATTACATGTTAGGTCAATTCTGTTTAGATTATTATGGATTGATCAAATTAGCCCTTCAAGGTTTATAAAGTTTCATTTAGTTTATGATAAACTTGTTCATTTGATGTATTGTGTTGATAATAGCTTTATTATAATGTTTTTAATGTACTATATTTTGTTATATTTTCCTGGTTCCTAGGTTCTAGATATACAATATATGTTATGCAGTATTTATGTATTAACATGTTTTTTAAGTTATTTAGTCGCTTTAATTACTCGTTAAATTGTGTTTATATGTTTCATATATTCTTATTTTCCCTTTATGTGTTAGCATAAGATGTAAGTTATTATGGGTTTTTTTACATTTTCCCTTATCAATAGAATGTTTTTTCTTTCTCTTTTTTCTATTTTTCTTAACTTTTGATTTTAGCCTTGTTGATGTTTTGCATCGTCGCAATGCGCATGCGCAGTGATTAGCACTGCATGCATGCGTCATAAGGATGTATTGTACTAGTGGGGCAGTGATTCCCTATGACTTGCCCTTTACCAAGATGACCACACTGCCTGTGGGACTTGCTTTGCCCTTAGACCGGCACTGGGTCACTCTGCGCATGATGTCATCAGGTTCCGTTTTTTGGCGCGAAACGGCCCACAGGTAAGAGGGTATATAATGGATATTAGTACATTGTGTTTTATCCTTGAAAAAGAACGCTGTTACGTTCGAAACGCGTTGGATGGGTCTCTTGTCACATTAAAGTGCACTTTTAATTATTTTTTGTTTTGGGTCCTTCCTGCTCCGTTTTTGCTGGTGCGCTTTTTGGTCTCCCTTTTCCTGTATATTGCAAACAGGAATGGTTTATTACTACACACTTTGCAGAAACACAACAGCTACGCAGCAGTCTTTAGTCAGATACACTCTCCTTAGATCAGCTCTCACAGGAGATGGTCCCTGGACCGTCACTACAAGCCAAGGGCACCCGCAGCCGTCCTAGCACTTACTCGCCTCCCTAGCGGAGGCAGAGGTATTGGTTCACACTCACTCCTCCCCGCAGGGAAGAGCACATGGGAAGGCCCCCGTCTCAGGCTCCCAGTCGTGTGACCTTCCTCCCTCAAGTGGGAAGGAACTACCTCCAAATTTAGGGCGGTACTGCCCTTAAGTACAGCCAGAAGGCGGGCACCCCGTTGTCCCACCTACAACAGGATGTACCACCCCCTGCTGTCACTCATGTGTAGTACCAAAGGTAAAGGGGAAAACCCCATACCAACTACTGGCAAGCCTGTAAATACCAGGGTTTACTGCCAGCTCATTGGGTAGAATAGTAGCAAGGGGGTACCTCGTTACACCGGTATGTTTTGAGCCTGTTTTTATACTGTAGATATCCAAAGAGGGGCCTCTCGAAATGTACAAGACAGATGGTTCCAAAGAGGAAGAGCAGTGTGGTTAAAAGCTTGGATCCCAAAGGAAGTCAAGGATATTGTGGGAACTGGAGTCCTTAATCTGCAGATCAAAGTGAGCAAATGGGAGTATAGGGAACTAGAAGCTCTTTCAGGTAGCTGGGACCTTGTTCATGTAGTGCTTTGAATGTCACCATGCCAATCTTGAAATAAATTCACAATTTTACAGGCAGCCAGTGCAGAGAACGGAGCACAGGTGTCATGTGGTAAGAACGGGTGTGGTTAGTTAACAAACTGGCCGCAGAATTGTGCACCAGCTGCAGGCAGTGCAGTTTTTTTCCCAGAAGACACAGGTAGAATGCTTTGCAGTAGTCCAGGCGTGAGGACACAAAGGTATGGACAAGCATAGTAAGATCCCCTGGAGGAATCAAGTGCTTAATTCTGTCTATGTCCTTTAGGTGTAAGAATGAAGATTTGATCACGATTGCCACCTGATGTTTAAGGGTCAAGTCACAGTCAAGGACAACACCAAGATTCCGCACATGGACAGAGTTTAGCAGCTGGGAGCCCCCAAGCTTAAGGCCAGTGTGCTGACTTAGCTGCAGACTTGTTATCTTCAGACGGAGAGCATTGACCACGAGCACATCTGTCTTATCAGGATTCAATGGAACAGGGGATAACCCGGGCGCTCCCTCAAAGCTGTATGTTTAACAGGGGAAATATAACAAGATGTTTACGACCTTAAAATCATTTATAAGGGTCCCCTCGGTTTCGTCATCTCCTCCTATGGCTCTGACCCCAATAGGATCTATCCAGGATCCTTGTTGGTACAGGGATACAGAAAGAAAGGGGAGCACAGGTAGAGGGATGTTGTTATGGTGTATACTACCACGAATAAATGATGGTGGGAATAATATATAAAAAATATACACTTACATGGCCTTGTGTAAATGCTTTCACATCAAGGTTTCTTTGTGGTCTTTTCTTCTGTTTTTGCTAGCGTGGTTTTTCTTCTCTTCCGGTCCAAGTCTCTTCTGTAATTCACCAGTAACTTTCAATTGGGATGTCCCCCTCAGGGCGAACAAATAGATAGATAAATAGATAAAAAGATATATTAGGAAAAATACATAAAATGATGATAAATACCATGACTGTGATAATGAATGAATAAAGGCAGAGAAGACTGCAGTCACTCACACGGGCAAGTGTGAGTGTGATCTTGGGGGGAGGTATCTTTCTTTTCCCTTACAAAAAAGGGGGTTCTCAGTACTTAGTGTCCTTTAAACACTGAGAGGGATGGTGGGAATAGGTAACAGGTAAATATGGTGATACTCACACGGCCTCGTGTGAGTAAGTGAAAATAAAGGTATCTTTATGCTCTTCTTGGGGCTACAATGCTAACTTCCAGATGTAGTAGGAGTAGCAGGTAGCCCCTCCCGTGTAGTGATAAGATCAGGGTAGAGTCTCAAGTAAAATGGACTGCCAATACTTTATTGGAACTTGATAGGTTAAAAACACTAATAAACACTAAAGAACTAAATCAAAAGAATAAAAACATAGAACAATACAGCCAGTCTTTAGGATGGTAATCGTAGGGTGCGTGGTGCGCAGCTAGCTGTATCCGCGTCCGGGTATAGTGCTGCACTCCTGTAGACCTACTCCTCGACGGTGGCTGTGTGGGTCCAAACTTGCTTAAGGGTAAGAGCGTTTTGCCCTTTTTGGGCTTCCTCAGGCTTACCTGGATTCAACCTCAAACAACTGGCACTCATCTACTCTAGGAGCTCAAATAAACATCTATTGAAGACTAATAATGGGCCTTAGAGCCTGGTGCAAATCACAAGTAGAGTTGAGTATCATCTGCATAGCAGTGATAACCCTGGACATTGTTAATATGTATAAAAAAGTGCTACTATATATATTTATATATATATAGTAGCACTTTTTTTAGTACTGTATACACTATCTGTATTGTGTCCCCTTGCTTTTAGGCTGAGGCCATGCTAGGCGTGCGCGATGGTGTCTGCGTACCTGCCTCAGTGGCTATTTGTGTCCTAGGGGGAGACGGGATGAGGAGGTGTGTTGGAGGTCTGTTGTAAGTTTGCCCATGATGTCACATGAGCGGTTCGCCCTCATTGGCCGAACAGCGCGCGTGACCCGGCCCTCGTGCAACAAAATCAAAAGATTTCGTTTTCTCAACAATCTAGTGCACGGTCGTGCTTCATCGCACGCTCTATGGCCTGCCTCAGAGGCACAGCATTTATTTTGCGCCACGCGAACAGTCGCACTAAGTATGGACACGGCCTTAGGCCAGGTCCCCATTGGCCGCTGCGACGCGTGCTACGGCATGCGCGTCACACACCACAGCCCTCTATGGGGCAGGCCCCAGTGGCCAGGTATGTGGGTACGCAAAGCACGATGACGTGTATGCTGAGACATGCCGAGACGCGATCACATGGTTGGTACGCAGCTAATGGAAGGGCAGATATGCCCAGTAATGGCTGTGCCCCCCATCATTGCCTTGCCCCCCACGCATTCCCATCACTCCCCTAACGACAACACAATGCGGCTTTCAACTGTGCACGTGCCCCTAGGCAACACTAGGGCCGTAGCCTTTGAGTTAATGATTACAGTACTAGTATTGATATACAGTAATAATATTTTCCCCCTCTAGATGGCACTGTTGTGATGTTATGAGGAATGTATTGTTACTTTGGTGTTTTCTGGCCTTAGTGACGCTCCGTAGCTGTTTTGATGAGACACCATTTGGTGATGTCACTGAACACATAGGTGTTGGCTCCATATTGTGCGTTGTCCTGTATATAAGTGAGCTTTTGATTGTTCACGATGTGTACTTCATCTCGAAGTGTTTATTGAAGCAAAAAATTGCGAAATACAGGTGTTGCAGCTCCTCTTTCATGTACAACACAAAGACACGTGGTTTAGTGCCTCTTCCACCCTCAAAAACAGCGGCAGGTGGGTGGCGGAGAGCGGATTGACGCAGCTCAGTGTCTGTCCACCTCTGCTGGTGCGTCCACCTCTGCTGGCGCTCTTGGTGGTGATGCCAAATGGCAAGAGCCCAAGAGCTATTGAGCAGACCCGAGATGGAATATGGGAGCTCAATGACATATACCACCACCTCTTTCGGCCAACTCAGCCTATCAACTGCGCCTCTGTAAACTCAGTTCCACCACCAAATAGTCATGTTTATAAAACATATATGTAAGGATCCGCGCTGCGGGTATACCCGCTTCCAGCGCCTCCTTACCTCTATTACAGGCCGTCCGGGCTCCCCGGCGGCGTCCCGCGCCACTGAAGGCTGCCCCCGCACCTTCAGCTCGCGCGCGTCACCCCTACGGGCGCGCGTGGACCCAGGTCGCCATTAGTTGGCGCCGGGCGCCCGACTCCGCCTCCACTGACGCGGCGCATGCACCTTGTGTGTCTCTGCCCCTGCCCCATCAGCTCCGCCTCCCAGGTCCCTCTTCTCCACCTGACCCTTTCCCTGTCCGTCCCTCTGCTCCTCCCCTTGCTCAGATTACTCCCAAATCCTCCAGTACGTCTCTCCTACTCTCCGCCTCCTCTGACGCGGCGCACGTACCTTGCACGCCCGTGCCCCATCAGCTACGCCTCCCAGGTCCTTCTTCCCTTTCTGTTCCTTCCCTTGTCCGTCCCTCGGCTCCTCCGCTTGCTCAGACCACTCCCCTTGCTCTCCTATCAGGTCCTTCTTCGGGCCGCTCCTCCGTCACTCCCCTTCCCCTGATTGGTCCTAGTTCCCCTTCACCATTTCCTCTTTGCTCTGCATAGCTTCTGTACCTTGGTGCTGTCTGCTGTTGCCTGGCCTCTCTTGTCTTACAGTGTCTGTTCCTGTTCCTGGATATTCTGCTGACCTCCCTGGATTTGACCTTTTGCTTTGGACTCTACTACGTTGTCTCTGGAACCCTTTGGACTTCGCTTTGGACTTTCTACGCTGCAGATTTCTACAACCCATGGACACGGCTCATGGACAATCTACGACGCTGCTCTCTCCACTCCACGACCCAGGGTTACGGACACTCGACTACGCTGCTCTCTCCAACCCACGACCCTTGGCTTACGAACTTTACCCTTCTTCACTGGAGCTGTCAAGTACGGTATCATTTCTATTTTTGTTACCCGGACCATCTAAGCTACTTCCACACTCCGGCCGTGCCCCCGTTTACTGTTAGGTGTGTGGTATTACTCCTTTCCACCTCAGTCCCGGGGTCTAGTCTGGCTTGTGGGCAGGCCGAGCATTACATTATGCAGAGCCCAACAGACCCAGACCCCCCTGAGGTGGAAGATACCTTAACCACCATTTCCAAACACTTTAACTTTTTGGACAACCAAGTCTTTTCCCGTAACCAGCAAGTTAATACCCTCTCTCTTCAGATTCCCCAGGGCAATGTCCCGACTCCCTCTTCCATAGTATCCCGTGAAGGAACAGGGTTCTCAGATTTGCGGATTCCTACGCCCAGTAAATACGCAGGGGATTCGCTTGCATGCGCCGGTTTCTTAAACCAGTGCGAGATACAATTCAAACTGTCACCTTCTCGCTTCCCCACGGATTGTACTAAGGTAGCTTATGTGTATTCCCTTCTCACCGGGGATGCCCTGGCCTGGGCTTCATCAATCTGGGAATTAAAACCTGAACTCACTTATAACTTTTGTAATTTCAAAAGAGAATTTCGTTTAGTCTTTGTCACCCCAGGATGCAGTGATATGGTGGCGTCTTCCTTGTTCCATATTTCTCAGGGTCGGAGATCAGTGTCACGTTACGCTCTGGAGTTCCGGACAAACGCGGCAGAGACTGATTGGAACGATGGGGCTCTCTCCGCCGCATTCTGGCAGGGGCATTCGGAAACCTTAAAGGACGAGTTGGTGGCTCGTGAGAGGCCATCCTCACTAGTGGCCTTAATCGCTTTGTGCGTTCGGGTAGATCAAAGACTTCTGGAGAGGCGGGCTGAACGTCAACGTCCTCGTACTGCTATTTCTTTGATTTCTAATTCCAGATCTCCTCTCACTGTTCTGCCCGCATTGGAAGCTCCGGAACCCATGCAACTGGGCACTCATCACCTTCCTTCTATGGAGCGACTATGTCGGAGACATGAGGGCCTGTGCTTCTATTGTGGTTCTCCTGGGCACATCCTGCCACGCTGTCCTTTGAGGCCGGGAAATGCCAATGCCCAGTGAGGTATGGGGGAATCTCACTGGGTACCATCTCTGCATCTCCCTCACAGCGTCTTCCTAAACGTCTTCTATTATCGGTCCTCCTAAAGCACGCAAACATCCAGATTCCTGCTCAGGCCTTCCTTGATTCCGGTTCCGGAGGGAATTTCATAAACCAGACGTTTGCTACCCAGCACAACATTCCACTCCGGGAGAAGGCCTTTCCGGTCGGATTAGAGGCTATTGATGGTCGGCCCCTGCAGCCAGCTTTTATTACCTTGGAGACACTTCCCCTAGAACTTTCCATGAAGGATGGACATTTTGAAATTATTTCTTTTGATGTCATCCACTCTCCATCGGTTCAAATCATTCTGGGATTAACATGGCTGCAATTACATCAATTGGACTGCCGAAGTTCCTGTTCTATGGAGATCCTCCCAATTGGAAGTGTCTGCTCCGCCCGCTGCCGTACTGGCCGTCTTGGAGACCTCATGCCCCCCAGATGTCACCCTTCCGGACGTCTATTCGGAGTTCCTGATGTCTTCAGTAAGGCCAAATCCGAGGAGCTTCCCGCTCATTGCCCTTTCGACTGCCCGATAGACTTAATTCCAGGTGCCCCATTTCCCAAAGCCAGGTCTTATCCGTTATCGTTGCCTGAGACTGAGGCTATGTCCGAGTATATCTCTGAAAACCTTTTAAAGGGCTTCATTCGGAAATCTAGTTCTCCCGCTGGAGCAGGATTCTTTTTTGTAAAAAAGAAGGATGGGACGCTTCGCCCGTGCATCGATTTCCGTGGTCTAAACAAAATTACCATCAAAAATCTCTACCCATTGCCTCTTATTCCAGAGCTCTTCGATAGGCTGCAAGGCGCGACCATTTTCTCCAAACTTGACCTACGAGGAGCATACAACCTGATTCGCATCCGCAGTGGAGACGAGTGGAAGACCGCGTTCAACACACGCAGCGGTCATTATGAGTACCTGGTAATACCGTTCGGGTTGTGCAATGCCCCTGCAGTCTTCCAAGACTTTATAAATTAGGTTTTTCGTGACCTATTGAACTCTTTTGTGATTATCTACTTGGATGATATCCTCATTTTTTCAAAAATCCTCGAAGAACACATTCGTCATACCAAGATGGTGCTCTTTCGTTTACGGGCCAACAAGCTCTATGCCAAGATGGAGAAGTGTGTCTTTCACCAATCCTCCACTATCTTCCTGGGATACATTGTCTCGGATCAAGGCATCACCATGGATCCAGAGAAGCTCAATTCCGTACTCAAATAGCCTCAACCTAACTCCTTAAAAGCGATTCAGCGCTTCCTCGGCTTCGCAAACTTTTACAGGAAATTTATTGCTGGCTTTTCTACCCTGGTGGCACCCATTACGGCCCTTACCACAAAAGGGGCCGATCCGTCCTCATGGCCATTGGAGGTCACTCGGGCCTTTGAATCTCTTAAAAAAGCCTTTGTCTCGGCTCCTATTCTACGACATCCCATCCCCACCCTCCCCTTTACTTTGGAAGTTGATGCCTTCGACGTAGGAGCTGGTGCGGTTCTCTCTCAAAGGACCACCCCAAAGACAAATTACACCCTGTGTAATTAACTACCACACTGTTAGATTAAAGGAACATTACTGTCATTACTGACTTCCTGTCCCAAAGGCAGGCTTTTTGTAAACAATCTAATCAGGCAGGTGGTGTTTAGTAATTAACTACCACACTGCTAGATTAAAGGAACATTACTGAACAGGGATAAGTCCCCTGTTACATACCTCCCCTGTTTGTGGGAAGCTCGGGCTTACCACGGCCAAAGCCCATCCTTCCACTCTCATTCTAGATATCTCTGTGACTTGAATGAGAGTGGATGGAGGAAGAGAACCCTCTGTCCCACTGGGATTGGAGCCCTTTCTCCAGTTTATTTTTGTCTCCTCCCGAAGATGCTTGAGATCAGCACTCCTCAGTCACTCGAGGAGGACTTTTTCCACATAAAGTATTTTTATCGCGTGCGCGGTCTTGAGATTTCTGTTGCGTCGGGCACTCCTCTTTTTGTACACAAAGTGTATGGCAACAGTTGTAGGGCAGTTAGGACAAGCCCTTAGAGTTTTCTGCTCTTGAAGTGGTCTTTCTGCAGCTTCTCCACACCACGGAGTCGCCAGTTCAGCTTCTTCAGCTAAGGATTCTTCTGGCTTTGATTCTGCACTCCTACCTCTGTTTGTTGCCTGTTGGGCAGCTGTAGGTTTGGCTAGTGCTTTCTTTGGTGGCTCAAACTTCGTAATTTTGTTTTGAAGTTGCGTGGAGTCCCCAACTCTCACTGTACCCTTGTCCTTACGGGCATTAGTTACTGTGAGATACTGGTGCTTGGGTAGAGCCAATACCTTTTTCCGTATTGGAGGAATCTGTATCAGAGTCTGTTTCATATTCTGGAGCTCTGTAATTCTCTCCAGCTCTTGCTCAAGTTTCTGAGATTTCTCACGCTCCCTCTCATACAGAATCACCTGGTATCGAAGCTCCGCTTCCAACGATGCTCTGAAGACATGCAGCGTGTCCTTTAGCTCCTCATACTGCTCTGTGGGGACGTACTGGGTATTCAGACGTTCCTGCAGCGCTTGTACCTCTTTAGCAGCCCGCAGTTTTTCTTCCTGTAGCGTTTGCTGCTTCTCCTCAGCATACTGGAGGTGTGTAAGCAGACCTTGCAGGTTGGTTCTGCGTCTGTGCTCTGCGTCACTATTTCCTTACTTCTTCTGTTAACTGAAAAGTTCTACTTTCAGTTTAAGTTTTCTCTTTTTAATCTTGAACTTCTCCTTTCAGTCTCTGTATCTTCAGGGCTATTTGCAGTCCTCCTTCCATTTACCCACATCTGCTTGAGATGACAATCTCCGGCGTGAGATTTCCTTCTTAGGTTGAGGTCTGAAGCTTTCTAGAGAACTTTGAGAACTGTACCAAGATTACCAATAGTTTCTTTAGAAATGTCCAGCTCCTCAGTGAGACTGTGTAGTTCTTTCTGGAAACTTCCAGGTCTGTGCGGCAGCGTTGGGGTTCTCATGATGTGAGGCATATCAAGCTCTATACGAAGAGTGCGAACCTCTTGTGGAAGACTGTCATCTGCTTTCAGTGCTCACTCCATACTTCCGCTTTTCAGCGTAGCCCACCATTTTATAGATGCTTTGGCACTCTTTCATCTATGGGAGAGATAGTAGCCTTTGCAGTATCTAGCTCAGTCTTGAGATCCTCCAATCAGTCTTGGCCGCAGAGTAATTGCGAGACAGTCTTCTGAGCTCAGCATTATTTTTTTCTCTTCCTAATTCTTCACAGAGCTGATCACAGTCATGCCCGGCAATTTCAGGGCGTCTTCAGAGCTGGTCAAGGATGTCATCACTTGGTTCCGGCTCCGCTTCCCCGGGATGACTAGTTGAGGGTTCCTCACTGTTGGCACCGGACAGACACTTCTTTGGGGTACACGACTTCTGCTTGGGCCCTTGGATATTCGGTTAACCGTGGGACGAATTCTCCATTTTCTCTAGGCTGCAGGGCAACTCGGTCCCCCTTTTCCTCCACAGGATCTGCGGACGTGTCTGTCTTCCATGGTAAGTGAAGAACTGCTTTTCTTTTTCTTTTTTCCGCCTTTTTTGATTTGGATGACACCGTCCCTTCAGGGATATTGGTCTCCATCTTCATTTGAAATTTTAGCGCTTCATACAGTATATGCGCCAGGCTTTTCTGCAGTTGCTTTAGGTGACAGAAATATTGGGTGATCTGTTGCTCCCGCTCTGTTCTGTTTGTCCTAATCGTTCATCAAAGGGAGCGGTCTTTTCTGTTCGTGCCGAGTTCAGGCACCCCCACCATTCTTGGGGTGTTTTGTGGGGTGTGACCGGTTCGGATTCCCCGAAAGAGAGTCTTCTCCTCTTTAATTGGACTGGAAGGGCATCTTCCGTGGGGTAGGGTTCATTAAAGGAACGCTGCATCTTGTCCTCCATTTTTATGCTATCAGGTGTATTTCTCCTGACCTCAGGAGGCGCTATTGCAGCTGTTGCCACTGTATTTGCTGTTAGAACCCCCAATTGTGGTAGTCCTTCAGGTGGCATATTTTGCTTGTAAAGGTCGTAGCTCTCACATGCATCTCTGTAGACTTTTTCTTCTTGGGTAAGTTTACAATATCAGCAGTACTGTGCATGCATTTTCTCTTATCAGGTATACAAGATGTGCAGTTGCTAGGTAAAAAAGTCTATTTGCTTTCCACCATTTACTTGCTAGGTTAATCTCTCATTAGGTATGCTGAATGTGTAGTTGCTAGGTAAAAACTTTGTTTGCGTTACACCACTTTACTTGCTAGGGTCAAATTCTAGTGGCTTTGCCAAATAATGTGATTTTCTGTTTGAGTTCAGTCTCAACTTTGGGTAGTCCTACAGATGGGCATATTTTGCTTGTAGAGGTCGTAGCTCTCACAGGCATCTCTGTAGACTTTTCTTTCTTGGATAATTTTTTTTTTCAATATCAGCAGTACTGTGCATGCATTTTCTTTTATCAGGTATACAAGATGTGCAGTTGCTAGGTAAAAAAGTCTATTTGCTTTACACCATTTTCTTGCAGGGTGCAATCTCCCAGCTTCAGCAACAGAATTTGGTTTTCTGCTTGAGTTCAGTACATTTCAGTCTCATCTTTGGGTATTATGGCATTCACACTTCACACTTCGGGTGTCTGTTTTTGCTCCCAAGATATATATAGGCAGACTTTATTACTTGCAGAAAAAAAACATTCTTTGCAATTGGTTTTGAAAAAACCTTTTACACAGTTCAGAAATCACTTTTTCCCCCTATAGGGCAATTTTACACTCAGCATTGGTTTGCTAAAAATTCCCCTGCTTCAGCAAAGTCTTGTATCAATTTTCACACTTTTCTGCATATACTCCATTCACAGCTGGTAGTCCTATGCGGTGTGGCAACCTTTATCTGCAAAATCAGTACCACTCGTGGGTCACCATCTGTATTCACTGCTTCAGCGAAACTTTTGAAAACAACAAACACCTATCCCTTTCCAAGGGCTGACTCACTTATTGAACCCTGACTATGGCTGAAAGGCAAAGACCCCTATTTCAATGACCATATTACACTTTGTGATAGGCAAAATAAGGTTTAGCTACTTCAGCAGTCTCTTCTGGGTTTTTGTAAGTTTCAGTGGTGTGTATCCCTTTAATTCCGATCTCTGCTGCATGAGGTTTTTTTTTTTTTTTCTCAGACTGTTTGTAGGCAAAAAGCATAAAAAAAAATTTCACATAAAAATCTCCGGTCCTTTTTAACTACAAAGACACCTCTTATCCCACTTCTAAAACCAAATGTAGACGGACGTTCACAGAGGTACACAATTTGGAGATGTTTATAATGTGAAATTATAATAGGCTTTATTGTGCCTTTTCCTTTTCATCAGGAAATTATCCAAACACAGGGGGGGAACAAAGCTTCCATTCACTTGGGAGTATTTCTAGTGAAATCCTTGCAATTAGTTCACATCTCCATTAGTGAAGCTTCTCCACAAACACATAACATGAAAATAAGCAGATGTAAGCAGTCTCTTAATAAGGAAAGTCTTATCTGTTTAGTTGCTGTAGAGTAAGCTTCTCTGCTCTCCTGGAACCGCACCCGTGCGTGCACAGAAAAATATCAGCATCCAGGTTTAGAAGTCTTATTTGGTGTCTTGCAATCAGCTCTGCTGTGTGGCTGGCAGAGCTCAAGACTGGTAAGCTCCAGAGATCTGGGTTTCTTTTGGTCAGTCTCTCCTGGGACTCAAGAGCCTCTGCTCTGTCTCTCCAAAGATCAGCTCTCAGTCAGAGCTAAAGAGAGTCACTTCCTGTCTCAAAGGCAGGCTTTATGTAAACAATCTAATCAGGCAGGTGGTGTTTAGTAATTAACTACCACACTGCTAGATTAAAGGAACATTACTGAACAGGGATAAGTCCCCTGTTACACACCCCTGTGGGTTTTTTTTCTAAAAAAAATTCTTCTGCAGAAAGAAATTACGACGTGGGGAATAGGGAATTGTTAGCCATCAAGATGGCTTTACAAGAGTGGAGACATCTCTCGGAAGGAACCAAGGAACCCATTTCGATCCTAACGGACCACAAAAATCTTTCTTACATTGAAGGTGCTCGTCACCTTGGTCCTTGTCAAGCTCGTTGGGCGCTGTTCTTTTCAAGGTTTAACTTCACCATCTCTTATATTCCTGGGACTAAGAATATCAAAGCGGATGCACTGTCCCGCCAGTTTATCACTGAGGAAAAGTCACAAGATATCCTGGAAAATATTCTTCATCCCCAATTGTTTATATCTGCCGCTTCCTTTGACATTTTAGATAATATTCTCGAATCTCAAACACAGGTCCCTGAAGGGCTGGAAGTTCCCGGTGGTCGTCTTTATGCGGCTCCACGTTTTCATCTCAAAATTCTGGAATGGGGCCACTCCTCCAGATCTGCTGGCCATCCCGGGTTTAAGAAGACCAATGATTTGATTCGGCGAACCTTCTGGTGGCCCAGCATGTCAAAGAACATCAGAGCCTTCCCCTCTTCGTGCCCAGTCTGTGCACAAAATAAGTCGGTCCGTCAAAAACCTTCCGGTCTTCTACAACCTCTCCCGGTTCCGGACCGTCCGTGGAGTCACATTTCTAGGGACTTCATCGTGGATCTTCCCCCGTCTAATGGTATTTCTACCATTCTTGTAATTGTCGACTGATTCTCCAAGCAAGCTCATTTTGTCCCCCTCAGGGGTCTACCCAATTCCAGTACTTTGGCCGACATTTTTGTAAAGGAAATTTTCCACATTCATGGTGTCCCGTGGTCCATTGTCTCTGATCGGGGTACTCAATTTGTTTCTAAATTCTGGCGTGCATTTTCCCAGAGGTTGGGCATTACCCTTCTTTTTTCCTCAGGCTACCACCCCCAAACGAATGGGCAGACTGAACATATGAACCAGTCCCTTGAACAGTATTTGCGTTGTTTTTCTTCGGACTCTCAGGATAATTGGGCTGAGTTACTCAAGAATCACCGTTTTTTGTAAACTACGGATTTCACCCTACTCGTCTTCCCATGCATCCTTCCAGGTCCGGAGTTCCGGCAGCAGATGTGAGGGTATCTTCCTTACAGGAGTCATAGAAGAGGATTCAAGCAGTTCTTTAAAAATCCGTGCTATGGCAGAAGAAACAAGCAGATAGGCTCCGTCAGGAGGGCCATAAGTTTATTCCTGGAGAGGTCTGGCTTTCTTCAAAAAATATCAAATTGAAGGCCCCAACCCCTAAATTGTCTCCCGGGTTCCTGGGCCCTTTCTCTATTCTGAGACAAATTAAACCTGTGGCCTATCAAGTTCGACTGCCTCCCTCTATGAAGATTTCACCCGTCTTCCATGTTTCTCTCTTGGAACCATTTATCCAAGGCAAACGGTTCGCTCATCCCTCTCTTTGGCCTCCTCTCCCCATTGTACCTGGACAACAGGAGTTTGAAATCCAGTCCATCATCGACTCTCGCATCTCCAGGGGCAAACTCCAATTTTTGGTCCACTGGAAGGGATACGGACCTCAGGATCGTTCTTGGGTTTCTCATGCGGATGTTCATGCTCCATCGCTACTTAAGGCTTTCACCAAAAATTTCCCCTCAATCCTTGGTTCGTTTCGTCCGGAGTCCGACCCTCGAGGGGGGGGGTACAGTAAGGATCCACGCTGCAGGTATACCCGCTTCCAGCGCCTCCTTACCTCTGTTACAGACCATCAGGGCTCCCCGGCGGCGTCCCTCGCCACTGACGGCTGCCCCCGCACCTTCAGCTCATGCGCGTCACCCCTACGGGCGCGTGCGGACCCAGGCCGCCATTAGTTGGCACCGGGCGCCCGACTCCGCCTCTGCTGACATGGCGCACGCACCTTGCGTGTCTCTGCCCCTGCCCCATCAGCTCCGCCTCCCAGGTCCCTCTTCTCTACCTGACCCTTCCCCTGTCCGTCCCTCTGCTCCACCCCTTGCTCAGATTACTCCCAAATCCTCCGGTACGTCTCTCCTACTCTCCGCCTCCTCTGACGCGGCGCACATACCTTGCACGCCCCTGCCCTATTAGCTACGCCTCCCAGGTCCTTCTTCCCTTTCTGTTCCTTCCCTTGTCCCTCCCTCCGCTCCTCCCCTTGCTCAGACCACTCCCCAAGCTTCTGGTAATTCTCTCCTAGCTGGGTCTTATTCGGGCCGCTCTGCTGTCCCTCCCCTCACTCTGATTGGTCCCAAACTCTCACACTCTCCTCATGTAGGCCTAGTTTGCTATTGCAGCCTTGGATACACTTACTGTATCTAAGGGTGGGTCAAGCAACAATCTGAGGGTGTCAGCCTGGGGGAGTATACTGGCTGGATCACTTGCAGTTGATGTGATGCCTGTCAGTATCAGACCTGCCCTGTTATGGGGCAGTGTTGCAAGCCCAACCCCGTAGGGTATATACTGGCACTCTTCCAGAAATCAGAGTGTCTCTTCCCTCCCCCTGTGGAATGAAAACATCTACCTGTATCCCACAGGGGGATACAGGAGGAGCACCAGAAGGGAACTTAGATGGGCCTCCACCCTTTAATTATTTCCTTAGCTTCCCCTATCCTAATACTTATTTAGTATTATCCCCTCCAAATATTCTTGCATCTCTTGGACATTTCTCCCGATGCTACGGCTGTAATCTCGGCTGAGTGACGTCATCGCTGCAGTCTCGCGGCATCAGAGGAGGAACCAGGGAGCTCAGGAGGGCAGCTGCAGACGGAGGAAACCTACCACAGAGGATCTTGGCGTTCCACCTGGGGAGGAAGCAGAATACAACTCCACGCAGCAGGACGGAGAGGATTTTACATCCTATGTGCTCTAAAACCTCTGCTACTTTGTAAGTAGCGATCTACTTTTGCGCAGTAACAAATACAAAAACGTACTTCACCAAATGTGTCTCTTTTGTAACTATTTTAGTTCAGAGAAGTCAAGGACGCTAAGATTATCCCCAGTCTACCTATGCTCAATTTTTGCTCTAGTTTACAATTTGCACCTGTGTTTTCCCCTTTCCTATATACATATATATTGCTATTGTGTAGTGTACGCCTAGCAGCAATTGTGACTATATTTTATTAGTTGTTAATTTGCGCATAGATTTCGATATATATATAACGATACTATATATATATATATATACTATACAATATATAGATAGGGTATATATGATATATATATATATATATATAGATACCAGTAATGCTGAATAAGTATGGTGGGAGTAAAAAAAGTGACAAAAACCCTCCACAGGAAAGCAATTTACATATATATATATAAATACACACAAAAAAAAGCCTGCAACTAACTAGACTAAATGACTTAAATTGCTATAATCAAAAAGTAAGATCAAATAAATAGTAATAATGACCTGATGACGGTGCTAGGGACAAAATAGTATATGAAAAAAAGAAAGAAAAAGAATCCCATCAAAAGCACTCTAGTAACAATAAATAATAGAATGTATTCAATAGAAAAACACATAGATTATGCAATATAAAATTAAAACAGTCCCCTCAGAACCCCCAAAAAAACATAAATTCTGGTAAATGCACCCTACAATTGGATTGAGTGCATACTTAAATGGCACCAGAAAGTGTGAATAACCTACTCAAATAACCCAAGACCGGCCGGTCAAAAAAGAGGGTTAGTGAAATTGGACACTGAATCTATGTATATGAATAGTACCACTCAACAACCAAAGTAAGATTGTGTATAAAGTAAACACAATACAGGAACCAAACTATATGAGTACAATAGTCACCACTGGATAGTAAGTGTAGATGTCCTGTAGAAAGGATAGTGTGATAGCAGAGTCTGTAGAGATCAGTATCCACTGAGAGTCCTGAGCCTGGTTGAGGGGTTCCAGGGGAGTGCAGACACAGCCCCGACGTACGTTTCACTACCCCTGCTTCGTCCGGGGGCTTAAATTGATGGCGTCCAATCGGGCTTAAAAAGGACACCTAAAGTAAGTATAATCCAATAGCGCTGCGAGCAGCAGAGCAGCTGATAGTTTGTATCCAATAAACGCTACATCATGGTGCAGTGGGTGGATATCATGACGTCTGATGACCATGATCACATGACGAGGCTTCAGATTGGTTCCTTGAATACCATCTGACCAATTGGAGTTGCGGAGACATCTTGCTTCAAAATCCTGCTAGAGTTCGGGTGACAGCTATGAACACGTACAGGTGGAGATAGGAACCACAATTCTTCACTGAAAGAATTATTCATGATGTCATCTCAGTAGGCATGGCTGTTATTGGTTCCCACTCCGGTCAGGAGCCAATAGGGGAAAGGAGGGGAGGATATATTAACATATCAAAACATGTACTGCTAAAGCATGTATATATAGCAGAGAGAGGAGCAAAAAGTAAAACTTTGAAAGAAGATCTAATACACAAGTAATACTACCAACAATTGACACAAATGGGTGATAAATGATTAAAGGTTAGAACATTACTTGAGTATACAAAATACCCAAAATATAAATGTAATATATAATAATATAAATATATAAACTACTAAAGGCTAAAGTGAATAATATACTAGATGTTTTATATGGGAATATTAATGCTGGTGAAGTAGGTGTTAAATTAATATTAAATTATATGAATAATACAAAATAACAAAAAAAGTTGTGTTGTATAAAATTATAACTCTCAAGCACTAGTCCAACAACAGAGGTTGTGTTGTATACAATTCTAACTCTCAAGCACTAGTCTAGTAGGAGACATGGAGATTCTCCCACTACAGGAACATCGCATAGCCAGTATATTCATTAAGGCCATGTGGAAGAAGAGTGCCGAGTGTATAAATCCATCGGCACTCTCTCTGTAGCAGGAGCCTCTCCATGTCCCCTCCCCACATTCCCAATGAAACCTGGTCAAATGCAAAGGCTTTGAGAGATGAAAAATTGGAATCATGAACGTTCCTGAAGTGTCTTGCTACTGTGGTGAGCTTTTTCCCTTTGCTGTGATCATGGTCTGCGTTCTTAATATTTCTAACATGTTCCAAGACGCGGAAACGTAGTTCCCACTTCGTCATACCAATATAGATCTTAGAACATGGACATGATAAATAATATATTACTCCCTTGCTCTTACAATTAAGGGGTATTCTGATGTTGAATGTCTTAAATTTTTGTGAATTTGAAAATGTAGAGGTATTACTCATATACTGGCACGCAGAACAAGTTCTGCATGCCAGAAATCCTGGTGTCAAATTCTTGGAGAGAAAGTGGGTAACCCCCCCCCCCCCGGGGCTCAATAGTGGCTCCGAACTAATTTATCTCGTAAGTTCGGAGCTCTGTGGCTTACCAGATCAACTGATGGTCCCGATACTTGGCATAGGTCCGCATCAGATCGTAAAAGATGCCAATGTTTTTGAATTGCCCTGCAATAGCTTTGCCTGTTTTTGTCGTATGTGGCAATAAATCTGAATTTTTGAACAGGTTCCACCTTGTTGTCCTCCCCTGCAACCAAGAGAGAAGATCGAGATCTAGCCTCACTGATTCGCCTTGCCCGTTTAATGGAGGTTCCACTGTAACCTCGTTGTAGAAATCTTGTTGTCATTTCTGTAGCCCTTAATATGTAATTTGTTTGAGTAGAGCAATTACGTCTTAGTCCCAGAAACTCTCCCACCGGTATACTCTTGATCTGATGAGATGGGTGACCTGAATTTCTTGCCAGGATACAGCCGACAAATGCAGTAGACCTCTTCCTCCACACCTTTGCAAGAGTCTCAGCCACAGTCGCCTTCCCTCTTATTCCCCGCCATGGAGCGTTCGCCCTTCCCTCTCCCCCTCTCTCCGATAACTGCAGCCAATGAAAATTCGCCTTGACCACCAATGTCCGCAAAAGTCAGAATCGGGTCCACTGGTAAGTCTTTTAATAGGGGTTTTCAGCCAAGAATCTGTGCTGTGACTAAACTCTTTGGTGGGGATGACAGAATTGCAGCACTTACCACTTTAAGGACCAGATTGAGTCTAATTGGCCGCCATTTCACGCTGGCCACGTGGGGATCCGCCTTGCCAGACTGGCTCCAGGGAGGGCTCCTCATCCGAATCTCGGTGAGTTGCTGCTGCTTTTGGGTCCAACTCCTCTGACAGATCTTTCATAACATTGGCTTTACCGTCTCTAATGACCAGCAAGCCAAAGGGGAAAATCCAGCAATACCGCACTCCCCGCTCCCGCAACATTTATGTGACTGGGTGCAATTTGCGACATCTGCCGAGGATCGTGGGGGAGAGATCCTGGTATAACTGGATATTTATTTGCTCAAAGGAGATATTGTTAATACTTCTGGTAATTTTACTTAGTGCCTCCTTTGTTTTAAAATGGTGGAATCAGAGGATGATATCCCTCAGGGGGTCTCCCGGCTGTGGCCTACTACTCTTTAAGGCCCTGTGGCACCTATCTTGCTCAATCTCCACCTCTGTCTTATCAGGCATCATGGAGGTCAGCCATCTTGTGACAAAGTCTTCAGCTTCCGTTATCGTCTTAGGTACTCCCCTTATCCTGATATTATTTTGGCAGTCTCGATTTTCCGCATCCTCCTGCCAATCGGTGAGTTCACGGAAATGGCTCTTAAGGTAAGTTGTGTTTTTTATATTTTTATTGAGGGCTTTTATTGTGGAATCTATCTTCTTTTCCAGATCATTGGTTCTGTTGCCAATACCGGCTATTTCCCTCCTCATCTCTTGCATTGTCTGCAGGCCGCTGAATATTTTTTTAATATCCATTTTTGTGACTAGGTGTTTAAAAGGTTCTCCACTTCCCCCTTCCATTGACTCCCATTCTGAATCGGAGCCCCTGCTGTTGGCTGGGTCCTGCATCTCTGTTCCTCGCAATAATTCATTTTTTCAAAAATAGGTAACTAAATCTGGCGATTTTCATTATGTTTGAGCTGTCGTAGTCATCATGGGATATTTAGCCAACGTTATCTGTTGGAAGTTTTATATTGACTTGTTTTGTTTTTCTCGTCCTTTTTCTGTTGGGGCTTGAAGGAGCTGTCAAACTAGGCTACCATGCCCGTTGACATTAATAATTTTCTAGTATTGTCCGACGCCGGGCGTTCACTCACAAATCCCACCTGATTATAATGAATTAATCTCGGAAGTATTGGGTTTAGTATGTTAGCAAGCATTTTACTATAAATTCAGATCCGTATTTAGCAGTGGAAGTGGCCTATAACTGCCACTGCACATAGGGTTTTCCCTCTCTTTATGGATCATCACTATATTGGCCTTCGTCATTTGCGGAGGAATTTGTTTTCCGCTAAGAAAGCCATTTAATACATCCAACAGACAGGGCCCCAGAACTCCTATAACATTTTATAGTATAGGTCTGAAAAACCATCCGGTCCAGGCACCTTTGATGGTTTCAATAAGCTGACCGCCCTCCCAAGTTCTGTCTGGGTGATTTTTGAGTTTAAGATTTTATGGTCTTCCTCTGTCAATTTTGGAAGACTACAAACCTTCAAATATTCCTCAATCTGGGCCAAATCAGGGATTTTAGCTGACAGGGTTGAATTGTCTAAATCATAGAGCTTCGTATAGAATTCATCAAATTCCTCTGCATTCTTTCAAGGTTTGTATGTCACTTCTCCCCCTTTTATCTTAATGGCCAAAACCGATGCCCTCAATTTGATCCCCCTAAGTTTGCCAAAATATGGTCAACTTTATCCCTTTTGTCATAGTATGTCTGCTTAGTCCATTTAAGACCAAAAGACAGAAAAGCCCAATGCTACATCCAGTGTGACAAAATATATAGTAATTAGCAGTGTTCGACAATGCTATACATTTACACGCCTGGGGCGAGTGCATTTAACCTCCGGGCGAGCAACTATTGGCCCAAGCAGCACACGTGTTTGTTTTTTTAAATTTTCCCTGCTCGCGCTGCTGTTTTTCCCCCGCTCGCGCTGGACAAAAAAAAAAAAAGCCGGAGACGGGTTCATTTTGTTGGGGGAGATTACCCCACCTCCGGCTCTTTGAGCAGTGCCCTCCCTTATCCCCCGCCTCACAGCAATACTTTCCCTCCTCATCAGCGCTTTCACTCCTCCCCCTTCCGGCAGCCAGCCCCTTCGCGCCTCTGTCTGCCACATGCCCCTGCTGGACCATCTGTCGCCTCCCCCCCACCATCGGGCATCCGTCCCCCCCCTCCCATCGGCCATTTCGCCCCCCCAATCCTCATCAGTGCCATCCAACCCCCCACTCCATCGGGCATTCATCCCCCCCCCCTACATCGGCCATCGCCCCCCACTCCCAGCTGGCCTCCGCCCACCTCCCATCGGGCCATTCACCCCCCCCCCTCCCATCGGGGCCATTCTGCCCCCCTGCCCCTCCATTGGGCCATCCGCCCCCCCCCCTCCGCCCCCACCTCAATGGGCCATCCGCCGCCGGGCACATCATGTTGGGCTCAGAGCGTACCGCAGGTCCCACTACAGAGATGAAAACCAGGCCATGTACCGGGTGTGCCTGGGGGGAGGCGGGAATCTAGACGCAGCGCGTGCTCTTTCGCGGGTGCGAGTGAGGCTCAGCGGCGTACCTTTGTCCTCTGTTGTGGGGGCCTGGGAGGGCCTGCTTGGGGGTTCCAGGGGGCGCGCTTTATGTAGCCTGCGTCAGTTTACCACCTCACCCAGACAACCCACAAACTAACCCCACTCCGCCACCTAGACCTACTCACCTCCCCGACTCACCCTCCCACCCTCCCTATCTCACCCGCCCCTCCTCCCACCTATCACCCCCCCACCCTCCCACATATAGTCACCTCACCCATCCACACCTACTACCAGCTACTCACCCCCCCACCCCCTCCACCTCTCCCGCACCTACTCACCCCCCCACTTCCCACCTACTCCCTCCCCTATCACCAGCCCACCTACTCACCTACTCACCCCAACACCCTCCCACCTAATCAGACCACCACCCCCACCCCCACCTAGTCACCCCCCCCCTCCCATCCTATCCAACCCCCCGCCCCCTATATCACCCTACCCACCCTAGCCCCTCCACCTAGCATCCCTCTCACAGCCAGCCCCGTCGACCCTCACCCCCAGTCCAACACCTACCTACCCACGTCCTACCCCCTCACCCTCAACCCTCGCCATCCTCCTCGCCCAGTCCCCCCCCCACATCACCCTCACCACCTAGTCCCCTCTCCCCACCTAGTCACACCCTCCCACCGATCTCCCCCTCTCCACCCTCACCCGTCAGTCACCCTCTCACACCTAACATTCAGTCACCCTCCCAGCTAGTCACCTCTCACCCTCTCCACCCTCTCAACCCTCTCACCTCACGAGTCACCCTCCCACCTATTCCACCTCCCACCTAGCCCCTCCCCTAGCCCACCTCTCACCCTCCACCCTAGTGCACCCTCACACTTAGTCACCCTCCCCTAGTCACCCCCTCCCACCTAGTTCAACCCTCCCACAGTCCCCTAAATTCACCCTCCCAACCTAGTCACCCTCCCACATCCCCATACCACTCCCCCACCTCTACTCCACCTCTACCCGCCCGCTACTCCACCCACTCACTCACCCGGACCCCCTACCCCCACCTACTCACCCCGCACCCTCCCACCCTACCCCCTCACCCCACCCCCCTTTCCTATATACATATATTGCTATTGTGTTATAGTGTAACCCTAGGCAGCAATTGTGACTATATTGTTATTGATTAATGTTTTTAATTTGCGCACCTTAGTATTTATAAATATATATATACTATGTCTATATTATATATATATATATATATCTATATATATATATCTATATATATTATATGAATCTTATATATATAACCATATGCGAATTACGTTATGGGATAAAAAAAGTGACAAAACCCTCAACAGGCGGAAAGCAATTTACCTATAATATATAAATACACACAAAAACACAAAAACGCAACTAACTAGAACTAAAAATGATTAAATTGCTATAATCAGAAAAAATGTAAGATCAAATAACTAGTATCAAGTGACCTATGAGGGCGCTAGGACAAAATAGTTATGAAAAAAGAGAAGAAAAAGAATTCCATCAAAAAGCACTCTAGTAACACCTAAAATAATAGATGTTCAATAGAAAACCATAGATTATGCAATATAAAAAATTAAAAACAGTCCCTCAGATACCCCAAAAAAACATAAATTTGGTGAAATGCCCTACATGTAGAGTTGAGTGGAAAGTAATTAAATGCACCAAGGACGGTCTAGAATAAAACCTACCAAACCCCAAAGACCGCCGTCAAAAAGAGGTAAGAGGTCTAGTGAAATTGGACACGAATCTAATGTATATGAATAGTACCACTCACAACGCAAAGTAGATTGTGAGTACAAGTGTAAACACATACGAGGAACCAACTATATGGTACAATTCACCACTGGATAGTAAGTGGTAGATGTCCTTAAAGACTAGTGTATGACAGGTCTGTAGAGATCAGTACCACTCGAGAGTACCTGGCGCTGGTTGAGGGTTAACTCAGTGTGAAGTGCAACAACAGACCCCGACGTACTTCACTACCCCTGCTTCGTCGGGGGCTTAATTGATGGCGTCCAAGTCGGCTTTAAAAAGGACACCTAAAGTAAGTTAATCCAATAGCGCTGCTAGCACAGAGCAAGCTGATAGTTTGTATCCAAAAACGCTACATATGGTTGCAGTGGGTGGATATCATGACGTCTGATACCATGAGCAAATGACAGGCTTCAGATTGGTTCCTTAAACCATCTGACCATTTGGAGTTTGCGGGCAGACAATCTTGCTTCAGAAATCTGCTGAGATTCGGAGGCGTGGACAGCTATGAACATACAGGTGGAGATGAACCACAATTCTTCACTAAAGATTTATTGATGCATCTCAGTAGGCATGGATGTTTATTCGTGTCCCACTCAGGCTCGGAGCCAACAGGGGAAGAGGGGAGGATTCTATAGTAACATATCAAACATGATCGCTAAAGCATGGATAATATAGCAGAGAGTGGAGAAAAAAAGTAAAACTGTTGAAGAAGATCTAAACAAAGTAAACTTCCACACCATGACGACAAAGGGTGATAAATGAATTACAGGTTTAGAGACAATTCACTTGAGATAACAAATACAAAATATAAATGTATATTAATAATAAAAATATATAAACTACTAGGCTAAAGTGAATAATAACTGTACCGATGTTTTTTAGGGAAGCGTAATTAAATGCTGGGAAGTAGGGGTTAATAATATAATGAAAATTATTATTAATACAATACTTCAACACAAAAAATAAGACACAAATAAGTGGCTCAGTTGTGTGCTATATATAATAGTATACTCTCAAGCAGGACTATCTCATAGCACAACAACACACAGACGGTTGCTGATGTTTATGAGCATATTCTAGACTCTCAAGCACTAGTCTAAGTAGGAGACATTGATTCTCCACTCGGAACATCGCTAGCCATTATATTTCAGTTAAGGCCATGTGTGAAGAAGTAGTGCGAGTGTATAAATCCATCGGCATATCTCTTGTAGCAGAGACCTCTCCATGTCACCCTCCCCACATTCCCAATGAAACCTGGTCAAATGCAAGGCTTTGAGATATGAAAATTTAGAGACATGAACAGTTCCGATAGTGTGTCTGCTACGGTGGTGAGCTTTTTCCCTTTGACGGTGGACATGGTCTGCGTTCTTAAAGTTCTAACATGTCCAAAGCGCGGAAGCTTAGTGTCCCACTTCTCATGACCAGATGATCTTAGAAAATGGGACATGATAAATAATATATGTAGCCCCGTTGCTCTTACCAATAAGGGGTACTTCTGATGTGTGTTGAATGTACTTAAATATTTTTGTGAATTTGAAATGTAGAGGTATTACTCATTATACTGGTCCACTCAGAACAAGTTCTGCATGCCAGAAATCCTGGTGCTTCAAATTCTGGAGAGACATGTGGGTAACCCACCCCCCCCCCGGGGGGCAATATTGGCTCCGAACTAATTTATCTCGTAATCGGAGCTCTGTGGCTTACCATGATCAACATATGGTCCACGATGACTTGGCATAGGTCACGATTTCAGATCTCGAAAAGATGCCAATGTTTTGAATGCCCGCAATAAGCTTTGCGCTGTGTTTTTATGTTGGCAAAATCTGAATTTTTGAACAGGTTCACCTTGTTGTACCGCCCCTGCAACCAAGAGAGAAGATCGAAGACTGCCTCAATGATTGCCTTGCCCTTGTTTAATGGTGAGGTTCCACTGTAACCTGTGATGATAATCTTGTGTCATTTCTGTAGCCCTAATATGTAATTTGTTTTTTAGTAGTGAGCAATTCGTCTTAGTCCAGAAGAAACTCTCCCACGTGTATACTCTGATCTGATGAGATGGGTGACCTGAGATTGAGATCTTGCAAGGATACAGCCGACAAGCAGTCGACCTCTTCCTCCACACTCTTGTCAAGAGTCTACCACGCTCGCCTTCCCTCTTATTCCCCGCCATGGAGCGTTCGCCCTCCCTACTCGCCCCTCTCTCCGTAAACTGGGCACGGGGCCATGAAAAATTCGCCTTGACCACCATGTCCCAAAGTCAAATCGGGTCACTGGTAAGGCGTTTTTAATAGGGGTTTTTCAGGCAAGAATCTGTGCTGTGAACTAAACCTTGGCGGTGGTATGACAGAATTGCAGCACCACTACCACATTAAGGACCAGATTGAGTCTATTGGCCGCCATTTACACGTGGCCACGTGGGGACCGCCTTGCCAGACTGGCTCAAGGGAGGGCTCCTCATCCCATCTCGGTGAGTTGCTGCTGTTTTGGGTCAACTCCTCTGACAGATCTTAATCATAACCATGGCTTTGAACCGTCTCCTTAAAGTACCAACAGCCAAAGTGAAAATCAGCAATACCGCACTCCCGCTCGCCCACCATTTTATGTGACGGGTGCAATTTGCGACATTTCTGCCGGAGGATCGGGGGGAGGATCCTGGTATAACTGAATTCTTTGTCCACAAGGAGAAGTTGTGCTAGTACTTTCGCTGTGATGAAGTTTACTAGTGATTCCTCCTGTTTTTTTAATGGTGGAATCAGAGGATGATATCCCTCAGGGGGTTCGCCCGTGCGGTGGCCTCCACTCATTAAGGGCACCTGGGCACCTATCTATTGCTCAATTCACCTTGTCCTTAGTCAGTGCAATCATGGAGGTCAGCCATCTGTGTTGACAAAGTCTTCAGCTTTCCGTTTATCGTCTAGGTTACTCCACTTATCCTGATATTATTTTGGCAGTCTCGAGTGGTTCCGCATCCTCCTGCCAATCGGTGAGTTCACGGAACTGGCTCTTAAGGTAAGTTTGTGTTATTTTATATTTTTATTGAGGGCTTTATTGTGGAATCTATCTTCTTTTCCAGTCATTTGGTTCTGTGCCAAATACCGGCTATTGTCCCCCCATTCATCCTTGCTTGTCATGCATCCGTGAAATTTTTTTTAATATCCATTTGTTGTGACATACGTGTTTTTAAAAGGTTCTCCTTCCCCCTTCCATTGACTACCCATTACTGAATCGGAGCCCGCTGTGGATTGGGTCCTGCCATCTCGTTGCCTCGCAAAATTCATTTTTATCAAAAATGGTGAACTAAATCTGGCTATTTTCATTATGTTTGAGCTGGTCGTAGTCATCATGGGATATTTAGCAACGTTATCTTGTGGAAGTTGTTATATTGACCTTGTTTTTTTTCTCGTCTTTTTCTGTGGGGCTGAATTGAAGAGCTGTACAAAACTAGTCTACCATGCCCGTTGACATTAATAATTTTCTATTAGTAAAGTTGTCCGACGCCGGGGGTTCACTCACAAATCCCACCTGATTATAATGTAATTAATAATCGGAACGTATTGGTTTAGTATGTTAGCAGCATTTTACTATAAATTCAGATCCTGATTAGCAGTGGATGCTACCCTGCTTTCTCATAATTTGTGCCTCTTACCGACCAAACTCCCCCCTGGCCTCTCATAACATGATTTCCATCGAACCCTACAATTCGCTCTCATTTTTACACATACAGAAATCTCTCATTCCACTACGCCGCTTCTTTGATTTCCGTCGTCCGATACTACCACCCTCGCCCCCCCAACAATCTTGGAGAACCCCTCTTCCCGTAAAGTCCCATTCCCAGGAGAGTTTCGCATGAAGATCTAGCCCGTCTTAGCTCTAATCCCAAGAAGACGCCGACGCATAATCACACTATTCAGCCCAGATCCCATTTGTCCGTTTCTCCAAAAACCTAACCCTCTATAAAACCCATTCCGATTTTTGAATGTATAAACCATCGCCACGGTGGCATCCATGTCGATACTACTCAATAAAACGATCACTTTTTCGCGTCCGATTGGATTCCATTAATCAGAATCCTTTTCCCTTGCCTATCCGTCTATACCGCGTTTGGTCTAATAACATCTTTTGTAGTTATCATCAATACAAACCCACTACATATCTTTAAGGAGGCAAAGTACAGCCCTCGGAGAAAAGAAGCTCAAGTCTAGGGAAAATCTCCAATTAGGTGTAAGAAGTAGAAATCAGGGAATATAAGAACAAAGTGGACTAAATTAGTGGCCTTATACACTTTTTGGTGGCCACTGCACATAGGGGTTTCCTCTTCTTTATGATTCACTATCTCTATTGGCCTTCGTCCATTGCGGAGGGAAGTTTGTTTCCGCTAAGAAAGGCATTTAATAACATCCAACAGACAGGGCCCCACCAGAAAACTTATAGCCATGTTTTTTTATAGTTATAGCGGTCTGAAATTGAAAAAAACCATCCATCGGTTCCAGGTGGACCTTTGATTTGGGTCAATAAGTGAATCCCGCTACATCCCAAGTTCGTCTTGGGTGATTTTTGAAGTTTGTAAGATTTATGGGTCTTCATCTGTCATTGTTGGATTAGTGACTTACCCATAACCTTTGTATAATATGTTCCTTCAATCTGGGGCAAATCAGGGATTTTTAGCTGACAGGGTTTTTGAATTGTCTGGGTAAATCATTAGACATTAGTCTTATAGATATTTCAATCATTTTTTGAGCGTGTGACGGCTTCGCGCTAATTCCTCTGCACATTCTTTCAATGTTTGTAGTATGACTTCTCCCCTTTTTATCTTAGATGGCCTCCAAAACCGATTTGCCCTCAATTGGTGATCCCCCTAAGTTTTTGACCCACAAAATTATTGGTCAACTTTTATCCTTTTGTTCATAGTATCGTCTGCTTCATGTCCATTTATAGACCAAATGCAAGTACAAGGAAACGCCAATTGCTATCATCCAGTGTGGTGAAAAATGATGTAGTTAATTAGCATGATGTTCGGAACCGACACACTTTGCTTATCATTTTACACGCCTTGGGGGCGAGGGCATTTAACATTTTGACCGGCGCGAGCAACTATTGGCACCCCCATCATCAAGCAGCAACACGGGTTTGGTTTTTTAAATTTGTTCCCTGCTCGCGGATTGCTGTTGTTCCCCCGCTTCTCGCTGTCGGGATCAAAAAAAAAAAAACAGGTCGGAGAAGGTTCAATTTTTTGTGGTGGAGATTACCCACCTCCGGCTATTTGATGCAGGTGCCTGTCCTATCCCCGCCTCGACAGCAATACTTTTCCCTTTCATCAAGACGCTGTCACTCCTCTCCCCTTCGGCAGGGCCAGCCCTTCAGCGCATCTGTCTTGCCACATGGCCCCTGCTAGGACAATCTGCGCCCACCCGCCCAGAGCATCGGGCCATCCGCGGCCCCCCTCCCATAGGGCCATTCGCTCCCCCCAATCCCATCGAGGCCATCCACCCCCCCACTCCCATCGGGCCATTCATCCCCCCCCCGTACCATCGGGCCATCGCCCCCCACTCCCAGCGGCCATCCGCGCCACCTCCCATCGGCCATTCACCCCCCCCCCTCCCATCGGGCCATTCTGCCCCCTCTCCCCTACCATTGGGCGCCCCCCATCCGCCCCCCCCCCCACCTCAATCGGGCCATCCGCCGCCGGGACAATCCATGTTGGCCCGAGCGTCCGCAGTCCCACTACAGAGAATGAAAACCCAGGCCATGTACGGGGTTGCCTGGGGGGGAGAGGCGGGAAAGGCTGCGCAGCGCGTGCTCTTTCGGGGGTGCGCAAGTGAGGCTCAGCGGCGACCTTGCCTCTGTTTGGGGGCCTGGGTAGGCCTAGCTTGGGGGTTCCCAGGGGTCGCGCTATTGTAGTACGTGCATCTTTACCACACCTCACCCGACAACCCACAAATACACACTCCCACCGTAGCCTAACCACCTACTGCACCCTCCCCCGACTCACCCGCCAACTCCTTCCCACCTATCACCCCCCCACCCTCCCACCTATAGCTCACCTCCCCCACCACGCACCGTACTCACCCTCACCCTCCCCACCTTACTTACCACCCCCTACTCACCCCCCCACCATACCCTCACCTCCTCCGCCCCTATCACCGCCCCCACCTCCCACCTACTCCCCCAACACCCTACCCACCTACTCAGACCTACTCACCCCCACCCTCCCACCTATCGCCACCCCCCCCCCCAGCCTAGTACACCCCCCCCCTCCCACCTACTCCAACCACCCTACCCCACCCTAGTTCAACCCTCCCACCTAGCCCCTCTCACCCAGTTCCCCTCACACCCAGCCCGTCCAACACCTACCACCCCAGTCACCCTCCCACCCACGCCTCACCCTCCCACGTCAACCCTCGCCATCCCTTCCCATCCGCCCCCCCCTCAGCCCTCCCAAACCTAGTCCCCCTCCCCACCTATTCACACCCTCCCACCGTCTCCCCTCTCACCCCCTCACAGCCTCCAGTCACCCTCTCACACCTAAACATAGTACACCCTCCCAGCTAGTCACCTCTCCCCTCTCCACCCTCCCAACCCTCCACCCTCACAGTCACCCTCCCACCTATCCCCTCCCACCTAGTCCCGCTCCACCTAGTCACCCCACCCTCCCACCTACTAGTGCACCCACCAGTCAGTCACTCCTCCCCTAGTCACCCCCTCCCACTATCACCCTCCACCAGTCACCCTCCCAACCTAGTCACCCTCCCACCCATCCTCCCACTCACTCACCCTCCCACCTACTCACCTACTCACCCTCCACCTACTAACCCGCCACGCCCTCCACCCTACCTCACCCCCACCCTCCCACCCTACACACCGGACCCCCTACCAACCCACCTACTCACCCCCACCCTCCCACCTACTTACCCCCCCTACTCACCCCCCCTACTCACCCCTCCCCTACTCACCCCCCCACCTACATCTAACCACCCCCACCCTCCCACCTATCTTGGGACAAGTCCTACTTCACCCCCCACCCTCCCACCTAGTCAGCCACCCACCCTCCCACCTAGTCACCCCCCTCCCACCTAGTCAACCCCCCTCCCACCTAGTCACCCTCCCACCTAGTCACCCTCTCACCCAGTCACCCTCACACCCAGTCACCCTCCCACCCAGTCACCCTCCCACCCTCCCACCCACTCACCCTCCCAGTCACCCTCCCACCCAGTCACAATCCCACCCAGTCACCCAAAGTCATCCTCCCACCTAGTCACCCTCTCACCCTCCCACCTAGTCACCCTCTTACCCTCCCACCTAGTCACCCTCTCACCCTAACACCTAGTCACCCTCTCACCCTCCCAGCTAGTCACCCTCTCACCTAGTCACCCTCTCACCCTCCCACCTAGTCACCCTCTCACCCTCCCACCTAGTCACCCTCCCACCTAGTCACCCTCCCAACCTTGTCACCCTCCCACCTTCCCACCTAGTCACCCTCCCACCTAGTCACCCTCTCACCCTAACCCACCCTCCCACCTAGTCACCCTCTCACCCTATCCCACCCTCTCACCTAGTCACCCAAAGTCAACCTAGTCACCCTCCCACCCCCTACTCACACACTCACCCCCTACTCACGCACTCACCCCCTACTCACACACTCACCCACCCTACTCACACACTCACCACCCGACTAGTCACACACTCACCCACCCGACTAGTCACACACTCACCCACCCGACTAGTCACACACTCATCCACCCGACTAGTCACACACTCACCCACCCAACTAGTCACCCACTCACCCACCCGACTAGTCACACACTCACCCACCCGACTAGTCACACACTCACCCACCTGACTAGTCACACACTCACTTCTTAGTAGCAATTTACGCCTTTTTTTAAAAGTGGGGGTGGGGCTAGGGGCCGGACTAATGGCAGGCTGGTGGCGGGGCTAGGTGGCGAGTAGATTTTTTGGTTGGGCAAGTAGATTTTTGGGTGATTTGTCGAACACTGGTAATTAGAATATAGTTAAATACTTCAATAATAATATGGTGCGATAATCCCAGCCTATTTGGAGCGGGCCCAACTTTCCCGGGAAGCGATTCGTTCAAAGGACCGGAGGTAACCCTCTACGTCATCTTGCGGCGTCATTTTCTGCAGGTATTCATTCACCTGGATGGGTCGCACCTTGGTTGCACTGGTCGAGTCCATAGTAATCTGGGCCAGGCGTTGAACCAGCCCCCTCTGTGTTTTCGCGATAACGTCAAGCTGGGCTGCAAGTATCTGGTTTGTCTCATGTTGTGCCGCAGTGTGTTCCTGCTGAACAGCGGTGCTGTGTAGAAGGGCCTTCACAACGTCTTCCATACTGACAGTAACAGTCAGCACAGGATTCACCAGTTGCAATGTGCAGCTCCGCCCCTTTTACAGGGTGTTCGGCATCCCACTTCAGACACCACTTGTTGCAGGATGACCGTGGTTAGTGAGGAGACAACACAATTCTTCCAGTGAAATAATATGCTGGTGGATTTATTTGTCCAAAAATATAACAAAAACAATAGGTGCTCTGTCCCTTTAAGTAAAACAAAACATAAACAAAAGCCTAGCCATTAGAGAAGCTAACTAAACTAGGTTAAGCCTATCTAACCGTCTGGTTTTCCATTGGGACAGCATTTATTCCATTGGGACAGCATAAGTCTGTGGAGCCTGGGTCTGTCTGTCAGCTGTCCGCTGTCCGCTGTCCGCTATCCGCTGTCCGCTGTCCTCACTCAGTGTCTGAGAGAGACTGCTGCCCCAGAGGCATTTCCTCTTCCTCTTTTTAAAAGCAGGTGAGATTACTCAATTAGGATCACCTGTGGACTTCTTAATCAGCTGGGTTAACTCCTCGTGTACTGGAAAGCATGCATACTGCCACCTCCTACTAATGTATACAGAGTCTATGACTGTCACATATATCCGTCTTTCCCTCAGCTAACCGCTTTTCCTCTGGATTGTTGTCCTGAGTCTGTCGTTGTTGACCCAGTCTGCTCTTGGGCTCCAGAACTAATGCTGATAGGAAGGCTGCTGATTCCTCCGGGTAGCGAAGTGAGACCTGCCACAATCCTTAGTTAGCTATAAGGTGGAATGGGAACGCCCACCGATAGCGAATTCCCTTTTCCTGGAGTATCGCTGTCACCGGTCGAAGTCCTCTTCGCCTCTCTATGGTCAGTCTGGACAGGTCCTGGAAGATCTGGATGGGGAAGTTTTCGAAGTCGATTGAATCTCTGTTTCTGCACCCCTTTATTATCTTGTCTTTGGCCGCGTATTGATGAAGCCTCAACACCACATCTCTACTTCTTTTAGGGTCATCAAATCTCAGACACAACGCTTGGTGAGCTCTGTCCATCAACAGTTCGCTATCTTGTAGTTGAGAGAAACAGTCTTTTAAGATAAGGCTGCAGTACCTCCGCAGACACTGACTCTGGGATGTGACGGATTCACAGGTTCTGCCTTCGCTCCCTGTTCTCCAGGTCATCCATGCTATCTCTCATGGCTCTTACCTCCTCATTGAGCTGCAGGACTTCATCGTTTGTATTCACTTGGTTTTGTAAAGTAGCATATATTTTGTTTTCCAGGTCTGTGGTCCTTTTAGCCAGGGTAGATTTCAGACTTGAACACCAGCATTGCCTTATCCAAAACTGACTGGAACATAGTCTGCATTTCTTGAAGCATCGATGAAGTTTGGCAAAATCTTTTCCGGGTTTTCACATTCCGGTTTGGGATTTTGCTCTTGCTCACCCTCTGTGGCTGGACTGTCCATTTTTGCTCCTGGCAATTCCTTTTAAAGGACAGCCCTTTAAGCAGGAAGTTTCAGAGCAAAGTTCCACTTCATGCTGAGTACATGCAACGCGCTTACCTATTGTCTTCACGTTATCAGACCCGGCTCACGTCCCTTGGCTATCCTTGATTTTAGCCTGCCTCGACCTCTGCATCCACACTGACTACGCAACTCTGCTACCAGTCCTGACCTTTGACTTATGACGCACTACTCTATCAGGACTCTGTCCCTCAGCTCAGGTAGGTTCTTTCACCTTCCTACCTCAGCCCTGCGGGTCCGTTTCCTGCTTGAGACGAGCATCGTTACAACATCCCCTTTAAATCCTGTTTAGTTATTGCTGTGTCTCTCTCTGTGTCTCTCTCCTCTTCTCCCGGCTCTTGCTCAGAGCTCGGTGATGCGAGCTCCTGCTTGCATGCCTCGTGCCATCTTTCCTCCTCTCTGGCATCGCGGCCTGCTTGTGCCCGAAACGGGACAGATCCGGAGCCGATATCTTTGGTCCTTCTTGGGAGGCATACCGCTTGGTTCCCCCGCCCGCCTCAGCTGTTTTGGGGGAGATAGAGCCTCTGATTAGCACCTTATATCTAAATATAGATATATAAAGGAGCTTTTTAGCAAACGTGCATGCGCTGTGACGTCACGCGCACGCCCCCCATGTGGGTCTTCTAAGGCCGCAATTATAGTGGTCACGTGTGTGTTCCTCAATGAGGCCGCCTATAGTGTGCGTATGTGTGTAAGCACAGCAGAGCGACCGTGCTGGCGATTTTTGAAAATACAATTGAATTTGTTTTTTTTCGCGCATCGGCCGCATCACTTGAGTGGTTCAGCCAATGAGGGTGAACCCGCCTGGTGGTGCGTCCACCATGCCCCCCGCCTCAGTGCATTCCGTCGCGCACTTGGCCACTATATTCACGGCCTAATAAAAAGCTTTCTCTTCCATTGCACAATTCTCAATTTATTCAGTAGGTGTCACTTTGTAATAAGGATTGCTTGTTATAGCAGCCTTCGTGGCTACTACAATTGCACACATACCTGTATGAATAGTACAAAGTTGTGCTAATTAAATATACTGTACTTTGCTCACAATTATTATTTACCTGTACGGTTCAATGAATTTTGTATCAAATTGTGCTGTTGATGTAAAAAAAAAAAAAAAAATCAATTGTGTCAAATGAAACACCACATATCTGCTGCTATCAGAGTCAACGTTCAAAGTTAAAATACCTAAGGATATATGTTAAAAGTCAAAAACAATCATCTCGGCACATAAAACTTGAAGGAGATTTAATATCCTTTGGAAAAAGCCTGACAGCCTGAAGTATGTCACATTTGGATCTCTTGGCGGGAGCTGTACATGTCAGTAAAATCAGACAGTGTCAGATATTGCTCAGCTGTAGCCTTCCTTTTGTCAGTGTAACCTTAATACTTAAAGTAATTTGGCCCTAGTGGTATAAGGATTTGGCAGAACATTGCTAATAGGTTTGGAAATCATAAATCTCAGCACCTCCAACTGCACATCAGCACATTTATTTGAATGGATATGGTGCTCATTGCAGCTGTCAACGTACATATGTTTGAGAACCGACATCGCTCAAATTGGGACACGAGCAAAAGATGTTTGGGGTTTTCTAACCTCAGAGGAGAGAAATGCATTGATCATAGGGGCTAGTGGACCTATTTGGAACTTTGAAGATAGAGAAAGAGACAGTGGGCTAAAAATGTATTACAAGGTGTCAAGCTTGAAAGCATTTATGATCAATTATGTTGTACTTTCCTGAAAAGATATTAACACAGGATAAACATATCATGCACAGTCTACTCTGGGTGAGTGGTAGCTTCTTGAGGTGTCGTTTCAGGTTTACATTGACGCCTACATAAAAAAACCAAAAAAAAAAAAACGAGTGCTCTATCAGCAATGTGGTGCAGCAAAACCACAAGAAATATAGAGACCTTCTACAAACAAAAGGATGGACAAAAATTATTAGCTGAAGATATGCAACAAAAAACAATGAACAAAATGTGAAGAATATGGTTAAAATGAAAAGAGGCATTAAAAAAATGACTGCCCTTTAGTACGAGACAGCAACACATCAGTAAGAAGACATCTGATAAAAGAGAAGTCTTTGAAAGGTCTGAGCAGATAAAGGCAGAGAATAATTTCAGAAAGCACAGGAGGGGCAGAGAGAGGATGGAGCAATTCAGAGGTAATAACAGTGCATTTAAAGCAGGTTCAAATACACATGGCAGCTATCCTTCTCCCCTAAACTCAGCATTTTCCCTTTGTCCGAACAGCTCTGAGGCAGGGCATGGGATTTGTCAGGAGGCAGGAGCAGCTCTCAGACAGGGCAGGGGATTGGTCAGATAGCAGCAGCAGGCAGTGATGCCTCGCCCTCCCTCTGTGAACACAGCTTCATTTTGAGTTGAGGAGCGAGTGTTTGTGTAGCTGCAAAGTAAGTGGATGTCTGCAGTTTGTTTGTAGCAGCAGTCAATCTCTCTCTCTCTCTCTCTCTCTCTCTCTCTCCCTCTCTCTCTCTCGCTCTCTCTCGCTCTCTCTCGCTCTCTCTCGCTCTGTGTGTGTGTGTGTGTAGCTGCAGAGTTTGTGTGTGATTGTAGCTGCTGTGTGTGTGTGTGTGTGTGTGTTTAGGTGTGTGTGTGTGTGTACACACAGAGGGGGGGCAGTGTGTGGATATAGATAGCTGCAGTGTGAGTGTATGTAGAGGTGCTTTAATGTATTTACCATTTTATTTTAATAAAAAAAATCTATATAACTACAGTATACAAAAGTATCTATTATTTATGAAAACGTCTACATTTAGCTTATAATAGTAATAATCCCTTCAAAACAGGGTGTTACTGGCCAATAATGCCCTCTCTGGGTTAAAGTCCCTCGGCTTCACCTCAGGCTTTCAACTCTTCCAGCCATGACATTATTGGCCAGTAATGCCGTGTTCTTCAGGGATTATTACTTAAATAATGCATATCCTGCATTTGAAGATGTTCTCTCCATAAAGGAAGGCTGCATCTGGGCAATTACTGTTGCGGCAGCTTTTATTCTTACAAATCACCGGCTTTTACCTGGCTTGTTCCTGGAATGCCACGCTGTTCACCTGGAGCATGCCGCGCTCCTTTTGCGTTCCCAGCCAGGGGTCATGCGCGGCTGACGCACGGTTGATGGGTTTATTGATAATGGTTCGAATTTAAATAGGCTGCAATGCTTCGCGTGTCCGCCAGATGGCAGAATTTCATGAATTGTAATGCGCCGAATCAGTAATGTGTCGGCTTGCAGGTGTTTTGTTTAAAAAAGATACTGTACCACAGTGTGCCATATTAACTTGGCCTTGGCTTTGAGACTGAAGGAAGAGTTGCCAAAATGTATCAATTTAGGCTTTTCATATTAAAGAAAGACAAAGAAAAGTTTCAGTTTGTGTTACACTATTCTGCAGAGTCCCACCATGAGTGTTCAAGTGCAGCCCGCTTTTTAAAAACCTGACTGAAGTTACGCGTATTTGATATGGGCCGCGATTAATGCAACAGATGATAAGATGGCAACAGTTGCTCAAATTTATCAGTATTTTATCGAAAACTATGACTTTTACAAATTTTCGCCAACTCCTCATACGTGGAAGCGTCCAGTAAGGAAAAGGTTATGTAGCGATCCCTGTTTTCACCGTATTGAGCCCCAATTTGTTGGGGGGTATTGATATGTGTCACCGGATTTTTCCCGTATCTATGATCATGGAGGCAGCAAAAGGCGAAGGGTCATGTTAAAACCAACTAAGAAGCGACAGTCGCTGCCAAGCAATGCACCAGCACCAGCACCGGCTTCCAATGACGGTCCCACTGTCAGTGACAACCCTGAGCCTGAGCCTGAGTCGGATTTGGCGTATAGTTTTGATGAAGCTTGCATGTACCTAAGCGATTTCCAGCCTCACCAGCTGACTACAGGTGGACTAGTCCCGCTGCAAACTGTCGACGTGGATGATCAAGAAAGCTGGACTGGCAGTGGACCGGCGCCGGCGCCAGCTGAATGGGAAATTCAATGGTGAGTTGCCGTATTATTTTGGTGGGGCTGGCTGGGTTCTTCTTTAGGGGGCTGACCATTACTGTACATTAAAACTTTTCTTTTTGTTTTTCATCAGAAAAGAAAACGGCTAATGGGGGGATTTCGATGGATAATATTGTACTGTATGCTGATGTTTTCCGGCCGTACAGTGTACTGTGTAATAAACCCGAATAAATAAAACTATGCATTTATTCTACATGTTCAGTATCGTGTCATTATATGTCTTCTACAGTATACTGTACAGTGGTATACAGTGCCTAACATCTATGGGCAAAAAGAATTTAATTCCTAGGTGCCCTAGAACAGAAGTTCCCACGCCAATTGCCCGTGATCTTGACCGCGGCCCTAAGTAGTTCCCACGCCAATTGCGCGAATATAATGTAAAATAACCCCTTCTGTGGGTCTGAGCAGGTTGAAATTTACCTGGTCCTCATGCGGGAGGACCCTTGCCATAGTGGCAAAATATCAGCCTTGCACGACCCACGGAACCGGATGTACCAAAAGACAGTGTAAAAGCACATTACCAAAGTGGCTTTTTTTCTGCCATGCAAGTCAATGGCAGAAACCTGAACTTTAACATCACCCTGACTCCGTTCTGTTGCAACAGGAGGGTCGCAATTTGCCATGCAATCCTGCCGCAACTAGGACTACATGGTGACCGAATCTGAGCCCTCTAGGTCAAACAGAACCGGAGTTGTGGGTTCCAGGTTTCTGCTCATTCTGACTTAGCCGGTTCAAAGCTTTCTCCGCCATTACGCTCAATGGTAGGACCCTCCTCGCTGGCGTGACCCTTTCTCGTCGCCATTACTGCTCGGACCCTGTTGGGGTCAAGTGAGGGGGTTCCTAACATCTAGGGGCAATAGGAAAAAACCTGGCGCTTACCTTAAGCTTAATATATGAGGTGTGCTTACAATGTGGCAGTAAGTTAGACCACGGCTCTATGACAGATGCTTTGAGCCAGCATGGAGTTCCCCTCTGCTGCAACCCCAGGGAAGGGTTAATCCGGAACCCTTTTAAAGATATAGAGACATACAAGCAATGGGGGAGCGTGGGATTAGAAAAACATTTGTGTGATTAGAATAAACTTCAGTTTTATTTTTACCTGGTGAGTCCCTGGTTTCTGAGAGGCAGCAGCATCGATCATTTCTATTTCTCTGATGTTCCGGATCGGGCCAGCACCGGGGAGTGGCGTCATCTGTGTGTGCGCACACACTGACATCAGGAGAGAGAGAGTGAGAGCTACGGACTTACAGAGGATGGCTGTATTGTGAGTAAAGTGCTACTCCAGGCTGATCCTGTCTTTCTGCATCATGTTACATGGATACAATTGTCTACTATAGCAGCTATACTCTCCACAACCTCTCCCCCTGAGGCTCCTAATCTCCCATTGTTATCACTGGCAGACGCCATTAGGTGTTTACCTTTGAGCTCTTCAGTCGGTTTTTCTCTTTGTTTGGACAAATGCAGTGGGCTGCTTACAGACACTTATAGGGAATAGAGGGCTCTTACAAAGGAATTTGCCTGCAGTGATGTTGAAGGGTCTATTTTCATGGCTAGTACACAGAGCATTGTGCATTAGTTCATGGACATTGAGGTGCCTGCGCGCGCATGCACGTGGTCGGGCGCATGCACCAGGGTCTGACTCACACATTCGGTGTCTCCCCTCCCGGAGGGTTTCGGAGAGAGTCTGAGTGCACATGCGCAATGGATGACGGGTGCCCTCGTGGGACACCATCCCTTAGCCTTCTCCGCTTCGGACTGCGCATGCGCACCTGCATAGATCAGACATTCACATTCAATCCTACAGTGCAGTGCAGGGACTCAGCTGTTACATATCCCTGATGACCACCAGCACAGCTGCTTGGGATTCTAGCACCCGCCTGATGATGACATCATATGGCTCCTATATACGTACACCAGTAAGCCCCACACAGCAGCCCCTTTTGCAGCAGAAGAGGAGAGATTTAGAGACTACACTTGCTGTTCTATACCCTGTGGTTTGATCTTGAACTATTTTTTGTACTCGCCTCATATTCTCTTGTTCTGCTGCTATTACATTGTACCTTAGCTCTATTTGTTTGTGAGGCTATCTTTTTGCTTATTTATTTAGGGCTTATTTTGTTAATTGTTTGAGGGGTATTGGGGTAAGGGAAGTACCTCTTGTTCCTTTTGTGGCGAGAGGGAACGGGCCTGAGGAAGGGGTCTGTCCCCGAAACGTTGCCCCCCTGTTCATCCCAAATTTTTGCCCCCCCCCTTTTTTTCTTTTCCCACTCACTTCTTCTCTGTTTTTTTGCTACATTTTTTGGTGTGCTTTATACTATTGTGTTGGTGTCACTTTGCTCCTTGTATGTAACTTGTGCATTTATTAAATACTTATTTGATTTGGCATTTCCCACTTTTTGTATATTTTTCCTATAGTCAGACCGTGCTGGAACTATTAGTACTGTTTGTAATTGTATAGGAGGATATTGGGTCCTTCTTGTGTTCCTGTGCACCCTGCATTTAGCATATATTATCAAATTCCGTGAGTGCTGTCTATCATGACCGGTTTTGTGGACACAACACAGGGCTTTGGATAAACAGAGTGTACATTTATAGATTGTTATGAACACACATGTAATCCTCCCTTTACAGGATCAATACCATCAACAATATGCAATTATATAACAACATGTTGCGCTGTGTGTATATCTGTCAATGTCTCTCCAAAGTCGCAATGACACCGTATTAACTGGATTCTTTGTAGCTGCCAGCACAGCATTGGAGCTCTTAATGTCCAACGACTCCTTGAACACGATTTGCTGCTGCTTGGTATGGACTGTGGCTGTCCTGTCATCTCACTGGAACAAGGGAAGGAGAAGCAGGGCACATTGGATTTGAATAAAGTGAATTTATTGAGCCAATAGATCAACATATTGGCCTCAGTCGGCCTTTCTCAAGAGTAAATGGCTTAATCAAAATAAACAAAAAGGTCCCAGTTAAATAGTCCCAAAGTCAGGTGTCCCACATCAATACTCATCAGTAATAGTGTGTTCATCATCCAACGTTGTCCATCAACACATACTACAGTCTGACTTTTTGAGACTCGAAAACTGGATTTCCCAAAACAAACTGTTTTTAAACACTGACAAGACTGTAACAATGGTATTTGGGACCAAGACTAAATTTTTAAAGCTTCCAGTGACTGAACTCCTGATTAGAACCAACGCTAACACCACCCTAACCCCTGTCACTAGTTTTAAGTACCTGGGCTTATGGTTTGACTCCCACTTAACATTCAGGATGCACATTGATACCCTGACAACCAAGACCTATGCCAAACTAGGGGTACTTTACAGGAACAAATCCTCCCTAAGTCTCCTGGTCAGAAAGCGTATCGCACAGCAGATGCTAATGCCAATTATTGACTATGGAGACATAGTATATGGCTCGGCACCTCAAACCCACCTTATCAAACTTGACACCCTCTACAATTCAATTTGTCATTTTGTTCTCCAATGCAACTACAACACACATCACTGCGAAATGCTCAAAGAACTAGATTGGTCATCACTAGAGTCTAGGCGCAAAGTTCACCTTTCCTGTCTTGCCTTTAAATTCTTCATGGGCAAGCTACCCAGCTACCTGAACAAGCTCCTCACACCTACCACATACAGCACTTATCACCTGAGATCAGACTCCAAAAGACTGTTCATGGTCCCAAGGTTCAGCAAAGTATCCGGACGTTCCTCCTTCTCCTTCCGTGCACCTCAAAACTGGAACAACCTACCAGAGACTCTCATATCCACCACCAGTTTAAGTTCTTTCAAATCTAAGGCTGTCTCACATTTTAATCTGGTCTGTAACTGTTTCATACGCTCATAATATATATTTTCTTTAACTGTGCATGCAATGTCTTGTATATAATGTATACCCTGTTCATTTATGTAACTGTACTTGTAACCATGTACTATTTGTTTTACTCTGTGCCCAGGACATACTTGAAAATGAGAGGTAACTCTCAATGTATTACTTCCTGGTAAAATATTTTATAAATAAATATATAATCAATCCAATACAGCCATGTCCTCCCAGTCAGGCGGCGGCGTAATCCAGGGCTCTCCCTAGGCGTTGGAGCTGGTCGCGCAGCGTCATCCGGATCCTCCAGTGTTGATGTTTGTGGTGTTGCTAAGCAACCCGATTTTCATGCTCAGACAGAGTGCTTCTGATAATACTTGTGTATTAGAGCAGCAATGAGGTAGCACAAAGGCATCCACACTGCATATAATAGGTGGGATGACACAACGTTATGTACAGAGGAAAATATCAAAGATCTCCTCGTACCCAAACAATAAAAAAGTTTCACCGTGATCATAAAACATAGCTACTGAAAAAGTGATGGAGGATATTGGGTCCTTCTTGTGTTCCTGTGCACCCTGCATTTAGCATATATTATCAAATTCCGTGAGTGCTGTCTATCATTACCGGTTTTGTGGACACAACAAACTTTGGATAACCAGAGTGTACATTTATAGATTGTTATGAACACACATGTAATCCTCCCTCTACAGGATCATATACCATCAACAATATGCAATTATATAACAACATGTTGCGCTGTGTGTATATCTGTCAATGTCTCTCCAAGTGATTGATAGCTCCAATTATAAGAAAGATAATTTGTTCAAAATCCATTAAAAAAATAGGTACAGTAAACCAACCCAAGATTAGACAGGTATCAGCAACAGCAGCAAGAGATCTAGAGGTGACATCTCTTGCTGCTGTTGCTGATACCTGTCTAATCTTTCCTGAGGCACAGCCATTGGCAGTAGGGCGTGCCCACCAGTGCCGAACTCTAGAACATGCAGTGCGGAACCACACTGTCATGCCTGTATGCCCGCAGACCTGGCTAGACCCCAGTACTGAGGTGGGAACGGTATGATACCACACACCCACAGCAGTGGAAGCAAGCCCGGAGTGTGGTATGGCATTGCTGGGCGTGTAGGAAGAGTTGTTAGATTATACTTGAAACACTTGGGGATGTCCGTAAGAATGGTCGTGTCCGTGTGCCAATGTTCAGGTGTCCAGAAGTTAGAATTGTCAGAGTATAAGCCAGGTCCTAGGAAGCCAGAGGTAAGCGAAGTAGTGTGCGTAGCAGGGTTCAAAGGGATACCAGAGAGCAGAGTAGTCCAGGACAAGCAGGGGTCAAAGCCAGGGAAATCCAAGATAACACAGGAGCAGGAAACAACAGGAACACAGAGGGAGCACAGCATAGGTCAGGTACACACAGGGAAACAGGAACTATGCAGAGCGAGGAAGAAGTGGACAGACAGGGGTTATAAAGGAGGGCATACCAATAGGAGAGAGGGGAGGAGTAGAGAGAGAAGTGGGAGACGACAGGGATAGGACAGGGAGAGAAGAGGAGGAGACAGAAGGGGCAGTCAGGGGAATGGCCTGGAGGGCTTGGGAGGCGGAGACATGGGGAACAGGATAAGAAGAGCATGTGTGCGCGTCCTCTGTAAGCTGGGGATGCGCGCGCACAGGTTGCAACACAGTGAGGGACTACACGGAGCAAGGGAAGGACGCAGGAGGAGCACGAAGCCCAGAGAAGGGGAACGCGCGCGTGACCTGCGACCGCACGACGGTATGCAGAGGCAGGGAGGAGGGAGCAGGTGGATCAGGGAGACCAGCGGACGAGCGTGTGCGCGTGCCCATCGTGGGCTGAGGGAGCACACGCACTGGTCGCGTCACCAGGCGCGCGGAACTCCGCGCCGCGGGCACCACGGAGGGAGGAGGCAACGGGACGGATGCCACCACGGGGGAAGGTAATGCGGGCACCGCGGGAGAGAGGGAGCGGGGAGGATCATAGGAGGGACTCAAGGATCGCGTGGGTATGCGAGATCTGCGGGGAACACGCTGTGGCAAGGGGAGAGAGGTGGAAGGCAAAGGAGAATAGTGGGAAGGAGTAGAAGAGGCAACAGGAGATGGGAGAGAGGGACAAGGAGGGGAAGGAATCTCCTGAGTCGTCACACACGCCCAATATCCCCTGGGGGCATCATGCGTAGAGCACTGTATCCTATCAAGGTGGTTACATATGTAAACACCATGCAGCCTGATAGAGCAAAACATGACTACAGAGATCTTTGGTATATATTAACGTTTCCTGGCTGAAAAATAAGGCAAAAATGTAGCAAAATGCAGCACCAGATTTACCAAAAATACGAATCCCATTGAAGACTGGGGGAGTTTTTGCATTGATAAAGCTGGTGCAGTTTATTTGCTCTGCTATGCTGTGGTTTTTCAGTCAGGAGACTCCACATACTGTATCCCTCATTGTGTTAAAGATTCACAAAGATTGCAAAACTGGTGCAAAATTAACGCCTGGAGGGCTATGTATTAAGCATGACAAATGGCATTTTTTTTACATAAAATGGACTCACGGAAATTTCACATTACATTGAACTTGCAAGCACCTGTGTACTTACTTTGTTTTTCTCAGAGTGCCTTAAGCGTCACATATATTTTTTATTGTTGTAAATTCCTTCTTTATTGGATTGATTCAAGCATAAGACATACAGAAATGATAGATTAAAAAATAATCAAAGTAAAAAAACAGAGACAAAAAAAAATGAATAGAGCAAATACAGTTACAGAAAGAGAATGAAAATAAGGATTGATGTAACAAAAATGGCCCATAACTTATAAAAACGTGGACTTATCTCAATATACAGTGTATATTAAAATGAGTATGATCATAGTATGTCAGAGAATGTGTGTGGTCTAGTGTCCCTGCCCCCCATTCAGATGCCTAACATTCGCTAAACTCAAGGACCCCCAGTATATTCATCAGGTAGTATAGGTTAAGCCCAGGTATCTCGACACCCCCCCAAATCCACCACATCATATATATTGTGTCAAAAAGAGTGCAACAAGGATTGTGATCTCATGTATAGAAGAAAAAACAAAAGACCTAGTGCTATGTCACGTTGGATGCAGCACTAGACCTTTTTGTCTTTTGTAAATACAAATATAGGAGGAGTATCTCCGTCATCTAAATTTAACATACGTTGAACTCGATGGGCTTTTTCAACTCTATTTACTAGTGTATGTAAAACTGTGCAATACTATGAAAATAACAAGTTTGTAGGGATAATCTTATTAGAATTGTATAATTCCTCAAAGATTCAGGGGAGCGCCAATGTTCACGTGATTATATGAAAAAGAAAAATAAAGGCAACATAGTGTGATACAGTCTCAATTCTTTCTTTCTAGTGAAAAAGGTAATCCACTCACAGTTTTATGTTAATGTTAGGTGCTAATTGCTAAAGCTGTACTATAAATTCTTTCAGTTTTTTATATCATTTTTTTTCCAAAACAGAAAACTACTGCAAAATGTCACATTGGAAAATGGGATCAGAATGAGAAAGGGAAAGCAAAGTAAAATCCCCAAGGCATGCGTTCACCAATAGTGTCAGATAGTCAGTCGTCCTTTAGGAACTGAGCCCGATAAATGAAAGCATACAATTACAGTATTTATTGTTTATAGGTAACTATATACTGACATTCATTTGGTTAATAATGTAAATGCAACATAGTTGCCAAAGATTAATTTGAATGCTTGTCAAATGGGTGTTTGTCCTTTGGTAGGATTTAAATAAGACCTGAGCTTCCTTTTATTTTAAAAGAACTATACAGTATACATATCGAGCAAAAGGGGGCTGGCGTGGGTGGAAATAATATACATTTTTTTTTTTTAAACTATGCATTCACAAGAATATCCTATACGGTATCGATAAAGGGTTTTCCGTCCTGTTCAACTTCAGTCTAACTTTGAAAAAACTCCCCCAGCTCTCCTTACAGTATTGGTTGGGTTAAGGTATAGAGAACAAAGTACAATAGGAGGAGTGAAAGCTCTGTGTTCCCTTTCCGTGAAATACAGGTGCTGTGGTTGTATTGTGTGTGTGCCAATAGCCAGTATTCTTGTCCATTCAGGCCCATTCCATTTTTGGAGAGAGAGAGAGGGTCCTGAAACATTAACTTAGTTTCCCTGTTCACTAATATTTCTTCCCCATGTACAAACGTTTTGATTTTACAAGCACCTTCTTACAGTCACTAAAATTGATTTTTATTCACAGCAACCTTTTGTAATTACCAGTATTTTATGTTTGCTTCACATATCCTTTTAGCATGAAATATGCAGAAGAAGGTGATTTCAGCTGCAAGGAGCAGCAAGCTGCAGGTGAACCATACATCAGTGACATTTGGAGAAATTTGCTTGTAAAATTACTTGAGCACACAATTCGCGGTGCTGTAATTGGTTTTTACTCTACTGGGGCATACAGCATACAGGATATAAGCTCATAAAAGAAACACTGGGATCAAAGTGATTGGAAATTCTGATTTTCTATCTGTTTGTGGTGGAGGGCAAAAAAAAGCAAACCCTGGGAAAAAAAACACAATTTCATTTTAAGACTGCTCCTACCAATGACGAGAATGTAATAGGTGAAAACACCGAGGCAAGGCACTGACTTTACATTAAACCTGCAGTATGCTAATGCAATCATGTCAAAAATATGTACACTGTCTTTAAAAAAATATAAATAAATCGATCGCAATGGCAGGAAAATTATAAAAAAAAATTGTGAATCTGTGTTGCAAATATTAAAACGGTTTTGTAGGTGTCTTTGTAATTTTTGCAGGTATATATTTGTTCTAAACAGAAAGTGAATCCCTGCGCTTCTCCCATTGGGATAGCAATAAATGGGGAAATAAATATACATAGTGTAAACTAAATCTGTAAGACAAAGGAGACTTGTGGTTACAGTACATCCTTTGATCAAATAATGCCAAGCCTGCTAACCAATGTCAAGGTAAGCCTCAGTAGCAGGTCCCTATGCTAAATGCATACAAATGTTCTGTGAAATATACCCTGAAGGGGTTTGTAGATGGACGTTCACAGAGGCACACAATTGGAGACTTTTATAAGGTGAAATTATAATAAGGCATTATTGTGCCTTTTCCTTTTCATCAGGAAATCCATCCAAACACAGGGGGGGGGGGGGGGGGGCGAACAAAGCTTCTATTCACTTGGGAGTATTTCTAGTGAAACACTATGCAATTAATTCACATCTCCCTTAGTCAAGCATTTCTCCCAGCCCCAAACACATAGCATGCAATAAGCAGATATAAGAAGTCTCTTAAGAATGAAAGTCTTATCTGTTTCTTGGAGGGAAAATCTTCTCAGTTCCTGGTTCAGCTCCCTTCCCTCAGGGTGTGTCAGCTTCGGGATTAGTAGTTTTCCCTGTGTCTTGAAATCAACTCTGCTGTGTCTTCTGGCAGAGCTCAAGACATGGTCAGCTCCAGAGATCTGTGTTCTCTTGTTCAGACTCAAGAACCCCTGCTCTGTCTCCAAAGGTCAGCTCACAAGTGAGCTAAGGAGTCACAACCTGTCTCAACAGACAGGCTTTTGTAAGCAATCTAAATCAGGCAGGTGGTGTTTATTAATTGATTACCAGCAGTTAACCACCACACTGCTAGATTAAAGGCACATTACTTGAACAGGGATTACTCCCCTGTTACATACCTCCCCTGTTTGTGGGAAGCTCGGGCTTGCCACGGCCAAAGCCCATCCTTCCACTCTTATTCTAGAATCTCCTATTGACTTGAATTGAGAGTGAGAGTGGATGGAGGAGAGAACCCCAGTCGCTGGGATTGGAGCCCTTTCCAGTTTTCTCCAGTTTATTCGTGTCTCCTCCTGAAGGTGGTTGAGATCAGCACCCTCAGTCGTCGAGGAGGACTTTTCCAAGTATAGTCTTTTTTCTACCGTGCGCGGTCATGAGATTTCCCTCGCGTCGGGGTCGTCTTATTGTAGGCATACTGTATGGCAGCAGTTGCAGAGCGTTTAAAAACAGCCCTTTGAGTTTTACGTTTTTTCTTTCTAATCTTAAATGTTCTCCTTTTTCAGTCTCTGTATTATTCAGGGCCTCTTTGCAGTCCTCCTTCCATTTATGCACATCTGCTTTGAGACTGCTTTCTCTAGGTTGAGGGTCTGAAGCTCCTTCTGGGAGACTTGGAGATTTGTCTTAAGATTTGCAATAGTTTCTTTAGCAATGTCCAGCTCCTCAGTGAGACTGTGTAGTTCCTTTCTGGAAACTTCCATGTCTGTGTGGCAGCTGTTGGTCTCATGATGTGAGGCATCCAGTGCTCTGCGGAGTGTCTGAACCTCTTTCTGAGATACGTCCACCTCTATCTAGCATTCAGCTCTATGCGAAGAGTGTGAACCTCTTGCTGGAAGACTGTCATCTGCTTCAGTGCCTCCTCATACTTCCGCTTTAGCGTAGCCACCATTTTATCAGATTGGCTCTGCTTTTCATTCATGGCGGAAATAGTAGCATTTGCAGTATCTAGCTCAGTCTTGAGATCGTCCAATTCTGTCCTGGCTACAGAGTACATTGCGAGCAAATATTCTTGTAGCTTCACGTTATTTTTCTGTAGCTCTGTGTAACCATCTTCCTTTTGTTTCAATTGTTCACGGAGCATATCACAGTCATGCCTGGCATTTTTCAGGGCATCTTCAGGGTTGGTCAAGGGATCGTCACTCACTGGTTCCGGCTCCACTTCCCTGGGATGGTTGGTTGAGGGTTCCTCACTGTTGGCACCGGACAGACACTTCTTTGGGGTACACGACTTCTGCCTTGGGCCCTCTGGATATTTGGGTAACCGCGGGACAAATTCTCCATTTTCTCTAGGCTGCAGGGCAACTCGGTCCCCCTTTTCCTCCACAGGATCTGCGGACGTGTCTGTTCCTTCCACGGTAAGTGAAGAACTGCTTTTCTTTTTCCGCCTTTTTGATTTGGATGACACCGTCCCTTCAGGGATATTGGGGTCTCCATCTTCATTTGAGATTTTAGCAGCGTCACTGGATCCACCCGGCTTTTCTTGCAACTGTAATAGCTGACGGAAATATTCGGTGATCCACTGCTCCCGCTCTGTCTCCTGCTGATCATATTCGTCATCAAAGGGAGCGATCTTTTCTGTTCGTGCCGAGTCCAGGCACCCCCACCATTCTTGGGGTGTTTTGTGGGTGTGACTCAGTTCGGGTTCCCCGTAAGAGATGTCTTCCTCTTTATTGGACTGGAAGGGCCACTCTTCCGTGGGGTAGGGTTCATTACAGGAACGCTGCATCTTGTCCTCCCTTTTTAGGCTATCAGGTGTAATTTTCTTCCTGACCTCAGGAGGCGCTATTGCAGCTGTTGCCACTGTATTTGCTAGACCCCCAATTGTGGTAGTCCTACAGATGGGCATATTTTGCTTGTAGAGGTCGTAGCTCTCACAGGCATCTCTATAGACTTTTCTTTCTTGGGTAATTTTTTTTTTCTTTTCAATATCAGCAGTATTGTGCATGCATTTTCTCTTATCAGGTATACAAGATGTGCAGTTGCTAGGTAAAAAAGCCTATTTGCTTTACACCATTTACTTGCTAGGAGAATCTCTCATTAGTTATGCTGAATGTGTAGTTGCTAGGAAAAAACTTCTGTTTGCTTTACACCATTTACTTGCTAGGTGCAATCTCTCCGCTTCAGCAACAGAATTTGGTTTTCTTCCTGAGTTCAGTCATTTTCAGTCTCATCTTTGGGTATTATGGCATTCACACTTCACACTTTGGGTTTTGCTCCCAAGATATATATAGGCAGACTTTTTTACTTGCAGAAAAAAAAACATTCTTTGCAGTGGACTATTTCTTTCATTCCTGGCAGGGTGACTCAACACTCAGCAATTGGCTTTGAAAAACCTTTTACACAGTTCAGAAATCCCCTTTTCCCCTATAGGGCAATTTTACACTCAGCATTTGTTTGCTAAAAATTCCCCTGCTTCAGCACAGTCTTGTATCAATTTTCACACTTTTCTGCATATACTCCATTCACAGCTGGTAGCCCTATGCGGTGTGGCAACCTTTATTTGCAAAATCAGTACCACTCGTGGGTCACCATCTGTATTCACTGTTTCAGCGAAACTTTTTGAAAACAACAAACACCTATCCCTTTTTAAGGGCTGACTCACTTCTTGAACCCTGACTATGGCTGGAAGGCAAAACCCCTATTTCAATGACCATATTACACTTTGTGATAGGCAAATAAGTTTTAGCTGTTTCAGCAGTCTCTCTCCTCTTGGGATTGGGGCAAAGAGTCCATCTGTGGTTTTGTAAGTTTCAGTGGTGTATATCCCTTTAACTCTGATCTCTGCTGCATGAGTTTTTTTTTCTAAGTTGCTCAGACTTGTTTGTAGGCAAAAAGCATAACAAAAAAATTTCACATAAAAATCTCTGGTCCTTTTTAACTTCAAAGACACCTCTCATCCCACTTCTAACACCATATGTAGACGGACGTTCACATAGGTACACAATTGGAGACTTTTATAAGGTGAAATTATAATAAGGCTTTATTGTGCCTTTTCCTTTTCATCAGGAAATCCATCCAAACATCCAAACAAACCAAAAAAAAAGTCTGTTTTTGAGTAATGGTATAACGGTTGCATGCTTGAAGGAGGATGGAAAGGTACCAGAGTAGAGGGAAGAGTTAACAATCTGTGTGAGCATAGGGATTATAGAAGGAGCAAGAGGTTTTAGGAGATGGGAGGGAATGGGATCCAGAGGGCAGGTGGTAGAGGGAGAAGAGGAGATCAGCAGTGACACATCCTTCTCCGAGATAGCGGAAAAAGAGTCAAGAAAGGCAGCAGGAGAGTTAGGAAGTGGTGTGGGATGGGAGGAGGCAACAGATGGGATGTTCTGACGTATGGATTCCACCATTTCCTTAAAAAAGTCAGAAAAGTCCTGAGGTGAGATGGAGGAAGAAGAAGAGGCAGCCGGGGTGGTCTGAGTAGAGAGTCAAAGACAGAAAAGAGTCGGCGTGGGTTAGACTTGTGTGTGTTGATTAGTAATGAAAAGTAGGTTTGTTTAGCCTGAGAGGGGGCAGAGTTGAAATAGGACACATAAATATGTAGTGAAGGAAGTCTGTGAGAGTATGAGATTTCCTCCAGAGGCATTCAGAGGAGCGAGTGGAGGAATGCAGCATGCGTGTGTGGGAGTTTAGCCAGGGTCTGGGGTTAGAAGTGCGAGGACGGCAGAGAGAAAGCGGAGTATGTAGATAAAAAGAGGAGGATAAGGCAGAGTTGTAGTTCCTGACCAGGTTGTCAGGGTCTGAAGCAGAACTGAGAGGAGAGGGAAGAGCGTAAAGTGGAATCAAAAGCTGGTAGGTTAATAGAGCGCAGGTTTCTGCAAAAACGAGGGCTAAATGGAGATGTTGAGGGGGAGAAGCGAGAGAGAGAAAATGAGATTAGGTGATGGTCAGAGAGAGGAAAAGGAGAAATGGAGAAATGAGGCTTTATTGCGCCTGTTCCTTTAACACAGGAAAACATTCAAAATAAACAAAAGAGAGACCTACTCCGCCTTGGAGAATATCTACACTTTTGCTCTAGCCCTCTCTAACTGGGTGGGTAGCTAAGCTAATTACACCCCCAAATATATATATATATACACACACACACAACAGTCCCATAAGAAAGTCTCTTATCTGTTTCTTGTAGCTGTAGGGGAAGGCCTATTTGCTCTCCTGGGTCCGCACCCATGTGTGCTATGGCAATGTCCGTGTCCAGGTTTAGAGGTCTTGTGCCCTTTGTCTTGCTGTCCGCCTGCAGTCCCTCTGCAGCTCAAGACATCTGTTATTCCCCAGGTCAGCCCAGTTGTGGGCTAGGGAATCTCTGCTCTCTCCTTCCTTGTGTCAGACCCAATTGTGAGCTAAGGAATCCTCTTCTTGTGTCTCACATGCCACTGTTTCACAGAGCTCTGATTAGAAAGTGGAGTCTGGTTGATTGCCTGTTGCATGTAACCAGCTCCCTGCTGGATTTAAAGACATTTTCTTTAACAGAGATAAGTCCCTTTTACAATAGGTCTTTGTAATAAAATAACAAGTTTGCCTCATTGCGCGGTATGTTTAGATAAGGTGCTTTGTCCATGGTTTGTATAGAAGAAGCAGGTCTGACTATGAAATGAGGTGCAATTTCAATGACTTAGGTTTGAGGTTTTTACACCAGTTTGCACCATCTTTAGGAAATCTAGCCCTAAATGCTAATTAGACCCCAATATGTCCTTTATTGATGGAGTAAAAAGTTCTGAATGACCTGCAGCTCATGCACAATCTTCTGATACATTGCTGCTTTTCTTTGTGCACATAACTGCACAGAAGAGTGGGACAATACAACTTGTGGTTTGTGGTTGTTCTGGAGTTGGGTTAGCACCCAAAGTACTATAAAGCAATATTTTGTTTCGGTGCTAATTGTATTTTTTTCTGATTTGTAACCTCAAGAGGATATATGTTATATATTAATAAAACCTTTATTTCCCTAAATATAGGAATATGTATATAGTAGGGCGGGTGCCTGTGTCCACCTCCCCTGTACCTGAGAGAGAATATTCAGCTTGCAAAGCACCAGGCTGGAGTCAAATCAACGCAGCTGGAAACACTTCTTATAAATAATAGTACTTTATAGGTAGGGAACACAGGTATCACATGCAGGGATCTTCAATTGTTTGGAGACCACAGACAACACTTAAGGCAATATACATACAGTATAATAACAAACCTCACTGCGCAAATGTCCCACAGAGTCACTCGTTCAGTCCCGGTGGCCTGTGTGCTAACTAAAAGGGCCACTGTAGGTGCTGGTACAGCGCTGGAGCTCATGTGGTGTTGTGTAGTTGAAATGCCTGCAGGCCTGTTACTTTACAATGGGTGTTGTGCCCAGGGCATTTAGAAAGGATAGTGATGTGTTTGTAGGAGTGATCTCCCTGCTGCTTTCTGACTTTCTGACTCATAACTGTGACCCACAGCTTGCACATGTTATCTCCCTCTCTACTGCAGGTCTTTCTGGCTATGCGATCTTGCCGTCTTTTCTACCGGGCTCCTCTGGACCGGCTCTCTCTTTCTGATGTGGGTCTCCTCTCAGCTCACTCCTCCCTGCCTGTGTATCTCCACACTCCCGTTTCCATGATGTCTCTGTTCCTCTGGGTCCAATGGGCTTATTCCTTTCTTCTGGCCTCAGCCATTGACTGCAGAGAATGTCCATCAATACACTTGACACTGTGGTATGCAGAGCAGGCTAACTCCTTTATATGCATCCGAGGGGAAGCATGCATACATAAATGTATACTAAGGGGTGTTACACTAATAACATCTCTAATTGCCATGTAGGGCACCATTATGGTCAATTCAAGGTGTCTTATGACTTGGCACCTCTTAGAAGATATGGCTATTCAGCTTTCTGGATTATATTATCCACGGTCTTGGGCACACTGCAATTCATGTTTTGTAATATCGTCAAATATATTTTAAAATGAGAAAACAGCCAAGAAGCGGTTAAAATAAAATCCATATAAACATGGGTCTTTTTGAAAACCTTTATGTGTTGAATCGTGTTATGTGATCTGCGTTGAATTACATTCCAACAATAGCATAGTCTGTATTTGTACGATGTACGAGAGTAATTATTTTCTGATACAAGCATTGCCTGTATGTAAATCATACGTAGAAATGTTCGGGCTGACTCGTTGATCATGTTCCAGCTCTGGATAAGATCTGGCATTTTTTTCTGCTGGAAGTGCTCACAATTCCAATAGTAAAGCGTTTCAGCTGCAAACATCATCATATAACTAGGATGAATTTTCCTTCTGCCAGCTAGTAGCTGTCCTGACTGCCCACCTGGGGTCACTGTGGTATTGTGCATCACATTTTTTCAGTTACATGTAGTTTAAATTAGCTCAAATTGTATGGTGCAAAAGGAGAACTGCAGTGTGTTACTAGTCTCGTTCAGATTATAATATTAGGATATATAGTAATCTGAAGTCTGCTGTACTATTGCTGTGTCCCCAGTAGTGGTGCTGCATTGGTTCTTGGACAATTTGAATGATTCTTGGAGGGTCCGAAGACCCCTGAAAATGTCACAACTTGATGGGGATCACTTAATTTACACAAGGCTGCAGTGTAACAAAGGCTGTGTGTTCACCCAAAGGCCCTATACATATATCGCAGATAAAGGGCCTAGTCATCATGTTAGTTGCATGTACATTTATTTATACTATTTGTGTGCTTCTTCTCCCACCCCTCTTAACATGTCCCATGCTTAAACATACGGTACAAAGCCTGTTTTCCCCAAAGCTGCACTGTTGCCATGCTCTCCTCAATTGGCGGCTGCTGATCTCTTCAGATTCCACATACTTATATTGGACTTAATGGACTGTAATAAAATAAGTAAAAATACATTTGACAGTTTCAGTGATTTATGAGGGAATATCTCACATAAATAAGGAGAGGGAAGTTGATCAGTTTAGCGAGAGAGAATACTGAATGGCCCCACTGTCCTTCCAAGCTTGGCATAAAATGTCACATTAGACGTCATCACTAATGCCGCAGTTTCCCAGAAATGGCTTGTTTTATAATGCTGGAAGTGGTTAGCTCATGTAGATGGTCAAACAAAGAATGCTTCCTATGAAGTTCATTTCACTTGCTGTCTCTTCTTATGTCAAATGTGAATCCTGTTGGCAGATAAATGGAGTTAGTTACAATCCCCCTTCAAGGTGGTTGTACTTAAACATTGTGGTCTTCAGCCTATTTAAAAAGGAGATCCAGAATCTGTTTGCTTTGAAACTGCACAGTGATTTTGCAGACTTCCCTGCTGGCTAGTCCATGCATGCACTGCACAGCTATAAGCAGCTAATAAATCACAGAGCACAATTTAAGGCATTGTGGACCCAAATTTACAATATAATAAAACTTCTGAGTTTAAAGACAGGGGCTCCTATGAAGTCAATGAAACCTTTGATGCTTCTGATAAATGGGACTGCTTTGCAGTGAGGGAGACTTACTCCGAATGAGTGAGGCTTGTCAGCAATTCCAACAATTTACGCTATTCAAAGACTGCTGCAAATACATGTATTGATCAATAGCAGTCTGATCTCTCATTTGTAACATTCATGCTACAGTAATTTTCTGACATGCAATATTACTGACCATGCTGCTGTCACAACATGATGTTCATGTATGCTTGTTTTTTTTAGTATGATTTATACAGAGGAGAATTACAAGTAGTGTGTCTTTAATTGTAAGTCCAGCAATTTTTAAAGAATATACGTGCACTCAAAGAGAACAGACAATACTTGTGGGTGCTAAAGCCCAGTGGTGAATTTCCATAGATATACATGAAAGGGGTCAAGTAATGAGTATTTATTCATCCAGCGTTTCAGCCCAGCACAGTAGACCTTTCTCAAGGTTCTCAATGTCTACCTTTTAATATAATGACAGACCAATGAATCAATGAGTCGTTGGGGTGCACAGTATGCACTTTATAATTACAAGTATGGAAAGTGCTTTAAAAAAATAAATATAAATATATATTGGTGCCATGTGTTATCTGATCTGTTGTTATTGAAGTGACTTCCAAAACGAATTGGTGCAAAGATCAATGCAAAATATAGAGCCAGATTATTAGTTTTTAAACCCCATTAAGTACAATGGCATTTATTTTTCCTTGATAACAATGGTCCTAGTTTTCGATCGAGCTTTGCAGCAGGGAAAGGTATTACTTAACCACCAGGGTGTCCCAGCTGCATAGCGTGTGGAAAGAAAGCACCAGATTTATCAAAGACACAAAATACCATTGAAAGAGAAGGAGTCAAAGGAGATGTATTTTCTTTTGATAAATCTGGTTTATTTTTTTGCCCCCCTTTTGCAGCCAGAATATAATGAGCATAACCCCACTTGGCTCCCTAAGCCACTATTATGGACCAATTAGATAAAGATCTGCCAACTCTCCCAGTGTCTTTACTGTCGGAGACATCAAATAGACACAAGATCGAACTTTGACCTTCTGAGGCCGTAACTACTATATGTCAATTTTAAGAGGCCCAAGAATTAGAAATAGATTTATTATTGTGACTAAAGGGACCATTGAAAATATAAACATGGAACTGAAATGAATGAAGGCATTATACTAGCATGGTTATATACCAAAATGACAGTGTAAAGCTATAATGAACAGTGTTTGCATATCACATTCATTTCAATATTAAAACCTTTTCTTTCGGGATTTGTGGAGACCACAGTCATTGACGATATCTTCAAATGATAAGCGACAACATTTCGCATAATGCTTAGGGTCATATTTGAACGAAAATGTCCATATTTATAGAAAATCTTCTTTTCCCCAAATGTTCTTTATTTATCATCGGATTTTAATTGAAATTCATCCATTTTTTTTCTATTTTTTGAGCTCCCTCATGTTCTGAGGCCCTAAGTGGAGGCGTAGTTAGCTTATTTATAAGTCCGGCACTGGATTGACAATACAGGAGACATATACCTATGCTAATCAAACTCCCGACTATAGAAATCACAGAAGTGAATTGGTTAAACCGCAATGCAATATTGTTACTTTGTCTCTGTCCACTGGATATTCCCTGAGAGGGAGCACACAAGCTGTATTATTAGCCTGTAGTTTGCTTCTTTGTTGTGAGCTGTGAATGTGTAATCCTATTTCCTTTTGAAAAGAACTTGTTTTTCTTCATTACATGAACAGAATTGATTTTTCTACAGCATGTTAGGCTTGTAAACTCAAGATATAATCAAATCGGGCAACTCTCCTCTTACAATTAAAACACTTTTCGCTGATGTTGTACGCGAACAAGATACTAGAACTTATTGCACACTGAGCATTATGATTAAATATATATTTTGCATTTTAACATACTTTCTCTAAAGACATTGGTAATCGTATTTCATTCTAGCTAGATAAAGGGTTATTGCGACCGGAAACGTAGCTTCTTTGCTATCATGTTTCCTGTTTTTTTTGCTTTACTAAATAAATGTACGTTTTTACTACTTTTTAGATACACTACTGCTCTGGACTTATTTTTTCATTACGTGGTAATCATATTTCATAATATTATTTATATGATTGTGATATCACATTACTAAAATAACTAATGAATACACTATATCATATATATATATTTATTTATAAAATGTTTTACCAGGAAGTAATACATTGAGAGTTACCTCTCGTTTTCAAGTATGTCCTGGGCATAGAGTTATGATGACAAATAATAAATGGTTACACATACATAGTTACATAAGTGAACAGGGTATACATTATATACACACACACACAATATATTGCCAAACTGAGCTTTGTCTGTGTTTTATGTTCTGCCTCTGGTTTTAAATACATATTGCCATGCTCAGTAGCACTCCTCTGTGACACTCATATGCTTATATATATGTTGTGGTTATTTTGGGGGTTCAATAGGAGCTTGTTAGGTGTCAAGTATATTTTACAATTGTGTTTCAGATAGGCTTGGCTGATTGGAGGGTGGCAACCTCCTACTTAATTGAAGCTCACCCCCTCCCACATTTAAATGGTTAAGGGCTCACTCCATAGCATCTTCCACACAGGGGAACTTGTTTGCTTGCAGGATGGTTGTGACAACTCTAATACAGAGTGCTTTTCCTGGTAATGTGCAGGGTAATAAAGGCTTCAATCAGACTTAGAACTTTGCAACTAATATTGACAGATTTACTATAAATCATTCTTCCTGTTATTACACAGGTTATTAAGAATTTATATTAGCGTTAGGGACCCCTGAATTGTGGTCTGCCGTGAAGTTGGCTCAGGGGCTTACAACAATTTTGGCCAAAAATGTCAAACTAAAAGACCATTTTACTTAATAGATATTTATACATATATATTTAGGCACTGTACCGTGTATGAGTTTCACTGGATGTGCTAAAACTGAGCTTTGTCTGTGTTTTATGTTCTGTCTCTGGTTTTAAATATATATTGCCATGCTCAATAGCACTCCTCTGTGACACTCATATGCTTATATATATATGTTGTGGTTATTTTGGGGTTCAATAGGAGCTTGTTAGGTGTCAAGTATATTTTACAATTGTGTTTCAGATAGGCTTGGCTGATTGGAGGGTGGCAACCTCCTACTTAATTGAAGCTCACCCCCTCCCACATTTAAATGGTTAAGGGCTCACTCCATAGCATCTTCCACACAGGGGAACTTGTTTGCTTGCAGTATGGTTGTGACAACTCTAATACAGAGTGCTTTTCCTGGTAATGTACAGGTTAATAAAGTTTATATATATATTGCCATGCTCAGAGCACTCCTCTGTGACATTCATATGCTTATATATGTTGTGTTTATTTTGGGGGTTCAATAGGAGCTTTTTAGGTGTCCAGTATATTTACAATTGTGTTTCAGCTAGTCCTGGCTGATTGGAGGTTGGCAACCTCCTACTTAATTTAAGCTCACCCCCCCCCTCCACATTTAAATGGTTAAGGGCTCACTCCATAGCATTCCACACAGGGAACTTGTTTGCTTGCAGGATGGTTGTGACACTCTAATACAAGTGCTTTCCTGGTAATGTACAGTTTAATAAAGGCTTCAATCAGACTTAGAACTTTGCAACTAATATTGACAGATTTACTATAAATCATTCTTCCTTATTACACAGGTTATTAAGAATTTATATTAGCGTTAGGGACCCCTGAATTGTGGTCTGCCGTGAGTTGGCTCAGGGGCTTACAAACAATTTTGGCCAAAAATGTCAAACTAAAAGACCATTTTACTAATAGATATTTATACATATATATTTAGGCACTGTACGGTGTATGATTTTCACTGGATGTGCTAAAACTGAGCTTTGTCTTGTTTTTATGTCTGTCTCTGGTTTTAAATATATATTGCCATGCTCAGTAGCCCCCCTCTGTGACATTCATATGCTTATATATATGTTGTGGTTATTTTGGGGTTCAATAGGAGCTTGTTAGGTGTCCAGTATATTTTACAATTGTGTTTCAGCTAGTCTGGCTGGGAGGTTGGCAACCTCCTACTTAATTTAACTCACCCTCCACATTTAAATGGTTAAGGGCTCCACTCCATAGCATCTTCCACACAGGGGAACTTGTTTGCTTGCAGGATGGTTGTGACCTCTAATACAGAGTGCTTTCCTGGTAATGTACAGGTTAATAAAGGCTTCAATCAGACTTAGAACTTTGCAACTAATATTGACAGATTTACATAAATCATTCTTCCTGTTATTACACAGGTTATTAAGAATTTATATAGCGTTAGGGACCCCTGAATTGTGTCTGCCGTGAGTTGCTCAGGGGCTTACAACAATTTTGGCCAAAAATGTCAAACTAAAAGACCATTTTACTTAATAGATATTTATAACATATATATTTAGGCACTGTACCTGTATGATTTTCACTGGATTGCTAAACTGAGCTTTGTCTGTTTTTTTTATGTCTGTCTCTGGTTTTAAATATATATTGCCATGCTCAGTAGCACTCCTCTGTGACATCATATGCTTATATATATGTTGTGGTTATTGGGGGTTCAATAGGAGCTTGTTAGGTGTCCAGTATATTTTACAATTGTGTTTCAGCTAGTCTGTGGCTGATTGGAGGTTGGCAACCTCCTACTTAATTTAAGCTCACCCTCCACATTTAAATGGTTAAGGCTCACTCCATAGCATCTCCACACAGGGGAACTTGTTTGCTTGCAGGATGGTTGTGACACATCTCAATACAGAGTGCTTTCCTGGTAATGTACAGGTTAATAAAGGCTCAATCAGACTTAGAACTTTGCAACTAATATTGACAGATTTACTATAAATCATTCTTCTGTTATTACACAGTTTATTAAGAATTTATATTAGCTAGGCCCCTGAATGTGTGTGTGCCGTGATTGGCTCAGGGGCTTACAACAATTTTGGCCAAAAATGTCAAACTAAAAGACCATTTTACTTAATAGATATTTATACATATATATTTAGGCACTGTACCGTGTATGAGTTTCACTGGATGTGCTAAAACTAGCTTTGTCTGTGTTTTATGTCTGCTCTGGTTTTAAATATATATTGCCATGCTCGAGCACCTCTGTGACATTCATATGCTTATATATGTTGTGGTTATTTGGGGGTTCAATAGGAGCTTGTTAGGTGTCCAGTATATTTTACATTGTGTTTCAGCTAGTCTTGGCTGATTGGAGGTTGGCAACCTCCTACTTAATTTAAGCTCACCCCCTCCCACATTTAATGGTTAAGGGCTCACCCTAGCATCTTCACACAGGGGAACTTGTTTGCTTGCAGGATGGTTGTGACATCTCTAATACAGAGTGCTTTCCTGGTAATGTACAGGTTAATAAAGCTTCAATCAGACTTAGAACTTTGCAACTAAATTACAGATTTACTATAAATCATTCTTCCTGTTATTACACAGGTTATTAAGAATTTATATTAGCGTTAGGGACCCCTGAATTGTGGTCTGCCGTGATTGGCTCAGGGGCTTACAACAATTTTGGCCAAAAATGTCAACTAAAGACCATTTTACTTAATAGATATTTTATATATATATTTAGGCACTGTACCGTGTATATTTTCACTGGATGTGCTAATAAATCATTCTTCCTGTTATTATACAGGTTATTAAGAATTTATATTAGCGTTAGGGACCCCTGAATTGTGGTCTGCCGTGAAGTTGGCTCAGGGGCTTACAACAATTTTGGCCAAAAAATGTTAAACTAAAAAACCATTTTACTTAATAGATATTTATACATATATATTTAGGCACTGTACCGTGTATGAGTTTCATTTGATGTGCTACAACTGAGCTTTGTCTGTGTTTTATGTTCTGTCTCTGGTTTTAAATATATATTGCCATGCTCAGTAGCACTCCTCTGTGACACTCATATGCTTATATATATGTTGTGGTTATTTTGGGGGTGTAATAGGAGGTTGTTAGGTGTCCAGTATATTTTACAATTGTGTTTCAGCTAGTCTTGGCTGATTGGAGGGTTGCAACCTCCTACTTAATTTAAGCTCACCCCCTCCCACATTTAAATGGTTAAGGGCTCACTCCATAGCATCTTCCACACAGGGGAACTTGTTTGCTTGCAGGATGGTTGTGACAACTCTAATACAGAGTGCTTTTCCTGGTAATGTACAGGTTAATAAAGGCTTCAATCAGACTTAGAACTTTGCAACTAATATTGACAGATTTACTATAAATCATTCTTCCTGTTATTACACAGGTTATTAAGAATTTATATTAGCGTTAGGGACCCCTGAATTGTGGTCTGCCGTGAAGTTGACTCAGGGGCTTACAACAATTTTGGCCAAAAATGTTAAACTAAAAGACCATTTTACTTAATAGATATTTATACATATATATTTAGGCACTGTACCGTGTATGAGTTTCACTGGATGTGCTAAAACTGAGCTTTGCCTGTGTTTTATGTTCTGTCTCTGTTTTTAAATTTTAAATACAAAACCAGACCTTGAGCTGCATTCACCAAATACCAATAATGTATTTCAAAATGTTCTAATATTCTAAAAGTTAGTGTATTTCAACATACATATCAGTATTTCAATGATTTCATGAGTAATAATTAATTGCATAGATGTTAATAGTATTGCTAATAGTCTGCAATTACTGAAATATCCAATTTGTCTATGAAAGAACATGACCATCCTGTTTTATACAACGGAAGATGAAAAAGCCACGTGTTTATTTTCTCTCTAAAATAGCATCATAGATCTTTCCATTTGCTTTCACTTGAATGTTCTTGAAGCCAGAGGCCGTCAGCAGCTTGCTATATTCAGTGGGAGTCCTCCTTTCCATTCTGCATGGACCAACACGTTCAACAAACACAGCTGGGAAGTCAGAGGGCCACTTTTGTCCTCATTTAGAAGTACTTGAACCAGCAGCAAACCACCTCCTTTAAATGTGACATAATAAAAACATTATCAAAGAAAATATGGTCCAAAATTATTGGTAAGAAATTATTGTGTAAAAATAGCCCAATATTCAAAAGTAGGTGTAGTCTAGTTGATTAATGAAATGTATGCCTCAATGGATCTTTTGTCATGAAATTTTACAATGAAATACATTTTCTTATCAAAATAACAATAAATACATATGCAAATTTAAATTATGGAATTAAGCAATGAATACTTATTTGAATACATGAAGATATAAAATAAATGCATTTTGAAATAATATCTGTTAAGCCGTGATTATGGCAAGTTCTGTCAATACCCCTATAAAAATTTTTTAAAAAAGAGCTCACATCCTCCCTTTCTCAAAAAAACTATACACACACTGATTCTTATAATAAATTACCAGAACCATTTATTGAGCATTATGTCAACACATTGACTTTAGATTGCATTGTCTTAATTGTATTAATCAGCGTAAAACCATAAGCTAAGCCTAATGACATTGGGCCATTGTCAAGGGAGAGGTGGTTTGGCCCGGGATTAAAGGGGTTACACCCCATTTGGCCACCCCTGCTTTCACTTGGGGAGCAAGGGGTTTACTGGACTGGGGTCCAGTAATATGTTTCTATCTTGCTTCAGAATCCTAATGTATATTCCCCTGTAAAAATGTATTGTTTCTGTTCCAATATTTGCACCAACACATACACTGGGATTGATGCGGGAGGCTTAAGGGGTTAATGAGCTACAGTTTAGGAAAATACAAATATGTGTGGTGTCTTTTCAGAAATATCTGGGCTTCAAAAGGCTTGATTGAAGTTGGGTGTGACAAGTACAGAGGGGGTTTAGTGTACAGTATGTTAATACCTAATTTGCAGACCAAGGGTATATTGCTGGTAGAGACAGCTAGGACCCAGGTCTGGAGCATTGAGTGTGAAATATAGCACCTGTGACAAATGTTCTCTACACACGAGGCCCAGCTTCAAAGGATTTCTTGACAAGGGGTTATGGGGGCCAGGGGTGCGGATACACAAAGAGATATAAGAATGAGTGACCTTACTAAATATAAGAATATTATGATATGTCCTCGGCTGAACGTGCTAAAAGCTAGATGTGTGTGTTCGTGGGACCAATTTGCACATAATGATTACAGACACATGATGTCTAGCAGGTACTAAGATACTTAAATGATTTGCCTAGGCGCCACAGTTCCCTAATAAATACACAGTGTTGTGATAAAAATCAAACAATAAAATACAATAAAATGAATGGTGTTACCCAACAGGATACTTCTCAAACCTTCCAGGGAAATATGCTTGAATTTCCCACAGGTACAGTCGTGGTTGGTTGTGGAAAGTGAGCGACCCCGTCAGGAATATAACATGTAAATAAAAAACATATAAAGCAATAATTGTGCAGTATTGTGATTATTTTTTGGCTTGTTTAAGAATCTTGGCTCTTGGGGAGAACCTACTTACAGCAACATAGAGGAAAATTCGCATTTGTCTGACTCTGTCAGATAGTAGGGAAATGATGAGGTTTCTTTAAGGTGTACTTATATCCCCACTTGGTCTTGACACATGTGGATTGGCTCAGAGATGGTGAGATTCAAATTCCCATATGGTATATGTGGACAAAGAGCAGAGGAACAGACCGATGGTGTAGGTTGTAAAACAGGATTTATAAATAGCAAGGTAAAGGACATGTACTCACACTCTGTACATATATATAATGCACATAAAGGTATCTTTAGCGCTGTATGCGCCCGCTGTCGCGTCTCCCCGTCCTCCTCTATCCCCAGTCTTGCCGCCGGCAATGGCGTCTGACGTCACTTCCCTCTAAGCGTCTGTTCGCATCCAAAGGGGGTAGGCTGTGACGCGCTGGGAGAGGAACCGCGGGTGTATTCAAAACGGCTGGAGTCTGGAGTCTTCTCTTCAAAGCAGCTGCAGCTTGATGAGTTGGCTCTACGCATTTCGCTGTGGCATACAGCTTCGTCAGCTCAAATGCGAATTTTCCTCTATGTTGCTGTAAGTAGGTTCTCCCCAAGAGCCAAGATTCTTAAACAAGCCAAAAAATAATCACAATACTGCACAATTATTGCTTTATATGTTTTTTATTTACATGTTATATTCCTGACGAGGTCGCTCACTTTCCACAACCAACCACGACTAGCAGGTACTAAGAGACAGATATTAATATATCTCTTAATTTTAATATTACACGGTAATATTTAGTCTCGTTTTGAGCGTCATGCATGCCGGAATGTATTAATATGTCTCGCGTGTCAGTAAGTATTACTAAACAGAAGATATGAAGTTATTTAGATAGGAAAAGCAGTTTTTAAACGTCCTTGGGTGGGAGGAGTTTTACTCTGGGGAAGACTGTCAACCTCACCACTGATTTATGAGAGGGGCTGGGTTTAGGTTGTTTTCAATGGGCCATATTTACTAAGCAATGCTAAACCATAAGACATCTGGAATGGGCTGTAAAGTGTTTTATGTCTTAAAGTTTGCAGCTATTAGTCTATATCTATACAAACCCAAAGCCCATTTTCATAGAGTGGAAAAAAACATAACTTTTAGCAGCACAATGGTTTTAAGGACCCTAAACAGACTCGTGCCAGTTAAACCATGTCGATTTACCTTCCCACTAAGCAGGAGAGTTGTCTGAGAGTGTTTTGTTAGAAATATTTAAGCAGTGGGTATCAGAACCAATAATTAGTATGTGGCCTCAAAACATATTTTTGGTTAGAAGATGCTTTAAACTGTGGTGTGTTTATTATTTTCATCATACTATGCTTATTTTCATTGGAATTGCATAATTCTTTAAGTTGATATATACTGTAGTTCAGCGGTGCGCAAACTGGGGGTCGCGCAAGATTGTTTAGGGGGGGCGCAGGAAGCAGCGGCGATATTGCCAGTAGCAGAGGAAAAAAAGCCGTCTGCAGCTGCAATTTTTCTTTTGGCCATTAGGTGGCGCTGTGCTCCGCTGTGCTACAGTACACAGCAGCATTTCCTTGCTTCCTGTATCAGCAGCGTGTGTGACATGGGGAGAAGGGGTGAGTGAGACTGGCACATGGGGGGTGAGTGAGACTGGCACATGGGGGGTGAGTGAGACCATCACTCTCCCCCCTGCATCTCACATCACTCTCCCCCCCTGTGTCTTACATCACTCTCCCCCCCTGCGTCTCACATCACTCTCCCCCCCTGCATCTCACATCACTCTCACGCCAGTTTTCAACTATATAGTGGAAGTCTACATGTATGATACCCACATAACGGCTAACGCTCCCTCATTATAAAGTGAGACACCATCATACATGACTAAAAATCATTCATCCCTGAAAATGTTTTATTAGCGTAAATGCATGGGAGCCTAGAGAGGTCCCCTACATTTTCAACCAGATCTCTTTAAAACGATTGTTGACATGTTGATCAGCGTAGATACCCATAATCCCCTCTCTCTTTATATCACCTGCCAGAATTCACAAAGAGTCCCAAAGTAAAAAGATCAACTTCTTGCTGTGTACTAATTAGTAGGTGTGTCTCACTTTGACCCTTATTCTGTATGCTATGAAGCTCTATTTCCCTTGCTCAGGAAGCATGAACCAAATGAACAGAGCCGAAATCTTCCTAAGCAAGGACAACACGTCCTTTCAGCATATTACATAAGGACGGTTATCTCACTGTTCCATGATAATGAGTTATCCTGTACATCCTTCAATATATCTCCCATTTAACTATATTTTTAAATAGAGCAAAGCTTTAAGTTGCTTATTAGTATTAGATTGTAAGCTCTTTGGGGCAGGGGCTCCTCTTTCCCAATGTTACACGTATGCACTTATGCCATCTGTTTTGTTTTATTGCCTGTATTGTTTTTGTATTATAATGTTGTAAAAATGATAAAGCTCTGCATAACTGATTGGAGCTATAAACATACAAATATACATACATACAATAAACCTGAATTTCAACAAACTCGGGTGTTTGAAAAAGAACATTTAGATCTAGCTTGGCAATTGATGTTTTTTCCCCCCCCCACCGCAATTGTGTCCCAATGACTCTGAGATCCAAAAATGTTGCTTCGATTAAGTTTTTGTTAATGCCTATACAGTAATACTTGTAATATTGAATATCCAATTAGATATTTTAATTATTTATTTATAAAATGTTTTACCAGGAAGTAATTCATTGAGAGTTAACTCTAGTTTTCTAGTATGTCCTGGGCCCAGAGTTATAATGACAGAGGCATGGTTGCAAATACATAGTTACATTAAGTGAGCAAGGTTATACATACTCTGCAAATACAAGAAAGAGATCTACTGTAGAAGGAGCAAAGTTGTTATCTATAGGAATGTTTCAGTGCATTTAAGGTATTCTCTTATAAGAAAGAGGTAGGCTGGAGCAAAGCATTCCTTTAAATAGATCTGACCTTATCTCATTTAAACTGGATGTGTTGCGTTGTTGACATGAAAGTTTTTGATCACACACCACTCTAATTGATAGCTGCCCTACAGAAGCACAAACCTGCATCCGATTCTGCTTGACATGTTTTTGCGCTTCTCATTGTTAGTGTTTTCCACCAATTGATCATCGCAGCAAGTCAACCTGCAAATAAGTACCGTGGAGCACTTTAATGAGGCCCTTATCTCCAGCCAACTTAAGAAGATCTCACTGGGCTCCTGCAAATCTCTCTCTCCTGTTGAATGGCAGAAACTCCACATAACCCTCCTATTACACTGAATGCATCACTGTCACAAATGTCAGGTTGAAGGGGCGTCGGGACTCTGAAGCCACTTATTGCATCATTGCATCATTCTTTTGCTGTGCTAAGGTACAGTGCCTGGCACAGTGATTAGAGCAATTACTCAGCACTGCCTGTCAGACTCAATCAGATTTGTCCAGCTTGACTGCAGAATTGACCTAGACCTGCCTTTCCAGTAAAGCATTATTACTGGAGTCATCTCTGCCTTCAGTGCTGCTATTATGTACAATCCCAAGTTGAAAACATTCCTGAGCAAACTTGTTCTCTAGCAATTATTTCTATGTCCATTCCCCTTTTCCAACTGGCTCGGTCCTACAATTCTTTTCGGCATGCTTATTTTTCTCTTCTGTCTTGGCTGTTTGATGTGCTTAACTATTTGGTTGTCATGAGTCAGCAAGTGCAGATGCATTTGGAGTAATAAGCGTCTTTATTTCTCTGCTAAATAAATTCATTAGGCAAGGTGCAAGTGAGTTTATAGCAATAATCCCAGTTGATGATTTGTTTATTTTGCAATCTTAACTGAACAGGGAGGTCCCCCAGAGCTGAGCAGTGGTCCCCCAACCTCTGCTTACACCTTGGTTCAGGAACTTTGGCACCCGTGGTGGATCGGCTGTCTCCTGGGCAAACAGGAAAGAAAATATGGCCATCAGGGTTTGTTCCAGCGGGCAATAAAAAAACAGCAGGTTTGAACTAATATTTCTTCATAGTAGCAGCAAAAACATTACAGAATTGCACCATTTGCACCAAATTGAGTTGCACCAAAAACATAACACCAATTGCACCACGTTTGTTGTACTTCGAGAACTTGCATTATTCGAATGTGCCCTCGATAGCTTCAAGTCTTTTTGAAGTGAAACTTCTTTGGTGGCACCTATTGAATTTTGATGGGTAAAATCTCCTTCATGGGGATGAAAATCCATCATGGAAGTGACGTAATGGGCTGGTGTTCGGTGCGCATGCGCAGATGTAGCCGTAGCATGTGCTGTTTGAGTGCGCATGCACAGAAGCAGCAGTTAATAGAAGTGATGTAATGCATTTGCGCAGAGGCGGCTGTACACACACACACACACACACACACACACACACACACACACACACACGGAACACTTTTATTAGAGGAATTCTCAGTGACTATAAATATAGAAGTGCAAATACCAAACAGTTTACAAACCTATCATTCATCATTAAAAAACAGAAGTGGAAAAGATGCAATGTGTGTAAACATATAAAACATAAATTGTATAGGTACAGTATCGGTAATGATTAAAAGAAACAAGGGGTGTGTGCCGAGCACGCGCTTTCTAAGTCAAAATTATTTGCGTTTTGACACTGAAATTGTGTTTTGATTTTTATATGTATGTGGCATATATATGTATTTCAAGTGATAGTACGGAAAGTTCGACACCAAAATAAATAGCATACATTATACTTGTAACGGTGCTTCCCCCACCCTATGGGAGATTCCCCTGTTACCAGGTGTATGGTGCATGCTACCTGTAGGCTCACAAGAGGCTGAGGTGTCCGCCGATGGTTGGGGGTACTGCAGAACAGGCTGCTGGGGTACATACGTGACATTTACTCCATGGTACTCAGTGCCTCCATCTGCTGTAGGCTCCAGAAATATGAAGGTAATCTCCCACAGTAGAAACAGACTCCTCTCCCCCCGGAAAGATTACACACCAGGCAAGAGGTATTATAACATGAACTATTAATGTTTTGTACAGCACAGTCATTAGGCAATCCTGCCCAATACAGTCACAGCTCTGGTCTCTCAAACTTCAGATGGTCCCTGGACCTACACTACGAGTCATGGGCCCCGCAGCAGTCCTAGCTTTTCCCTGATCCTCTAGCAGGACCAGGGGTCCTGGTAATAGTATTAGTAGTAGTAGGTAGTATTAGTAGTAGTAGGTAATAGTAATAGTAATAGGTATAGGTAATCACCCACTCCCCCGAAGGGAAGTCAACCTGGCCTGCCAGTACACAGCAGCCTGGTTGTGACACCTTGTCTCTCTCAATGGTAGAGACCAACTAACAATTTGGAGATGCAACCCCCTTGAGTACAGTAGGGGGAGGGTAGCAGGTCTGAACCCAGTATTGGGCAACCTCAGACCTAATCCCACCTCCTCCCCTGGCACTGCCTTGAGTGGGGAAAACCCAAGATTGATCCCAACACTGCCTGCTGTTACCAGGACTGATATGTCAAGACAGGGCAGAATAGTAGCCACACCCAGCCATGGCTACATACTCTAAAATCTCTTTCATTGAATTAAAAACATCACCATCACATAAATACAATTTCTGTCACAAACAGTGGCAAAACACAAAGAAGTTTCACTTACAATGCACGTGCTCAGCACACACAATTTAATGAGTGAAAATGTTCTCCATTTGTGTATAAAAATGTATTTGTTTATACTAACTTGTGTTCAAATCCCAAAGCAGAATCTGACCCAAAAAGACATCTCCTTCTTGATTTCCCACTCCAAAACTGACTTGTGCGAGAAGTGTTCAGTGATAAATAAGACTTTTCATCTCAACTGAATTGACTGATTTGTTTAATATCATCCCTACACTTTTGTCTAAACCGGCAAAAATGATTGGGGTAGAAAAACTATTAATCAAATCTATTCACCAGGCACATTGGTGCACGATTGTCACAGGCTTTTCATAGAAAATGAGAGCCACATTGGTAAGGGTACTGGCATGTGCTGTGATAGTACTTTGTACAGGACCCACTGCTACTTACATGTGCTGTGAGAGTATTACATGCACTGTGAGAGTACCTCGTATGGGAGCCACTGCTACTCATCATGTCCATGCACGGCGAGAGTCCCGCCTCGTATGTTGGAGCCCCAACGCTCTTACATGGCACTGTGAGGATACCCCGCTTACATTCGTATGGGAGCCACTGCTACTTACATGTGCTGTGAGAGTACTTCGTATGGGACCCACTGCTACTTACATGTCGTGTGAGAGTACTTCGTACAGGACCCACTGCTACTTACATGTGCCGTGAGAGTACCTCGTATGGGACCTACTGCTACTTACATGTGCTGTGAGAGTACCTCGTATGGGACCCATTGCTACTTACATGTGCTGTGAGAGTACTTCGTATGGGACCCACTGCTACTTATATGTCCTGTGAGAGTACCTCGTATGAGACCAACTGCTACTTACATGTGCTTATAGAGTACCTCGTATGGTACCCACTGCTACTTACAGGTGCTTATAGAGTACCTCGTATGAGACCAACTGCTACTTACATGTGCTGTAAGAGTACCTTGTATGGGACCCACTGCTACTTACATGTACTGTGAGAGTACCCCATATGAGACCAACTGCTACTTACATGTGCTGTGAGTACCTCGTATGTGACCCACTATTACGTCCATGTGCTGTGAGAGTACCTCGTTTGGGATTCAATGCCAATTACATGTGCTTTGAGAGTACCTCATATGGAACCCACTGCTACTTACATGTGCTGTGAGAGTACCCCGTATGAGACAAAATACTACTTACATGTGCTGTGAGAGTACTCCGTATGAGACCAACTGCTACTTACATGTGCTGTGAGAATAGTTCGTATGAGACCAACTGCTACTTACATGTACTGTTAGAGTACCTTGTATGGAACCCACTGCTACTTACATGTGCTTATAGAGTACCTCATATGGGACCCACTGCTACTTACATGTACTGTGAGTGTACCCTGTATGAGACTAACTGCTACTTACATGTGCTGTGAGAGTACCTCGTATGGGACCCACTGCTACTTACATGTGCTGTGAGAGTACCCCGTATGAGACCAACTGCTACTTACATGTGCTGTGAGAGTACTTCGTATGAGACCAACTGCTACTTACATGTACTGTAAGAGTACCTTGTATGGAACCCACTGCTACTTACATGTGCATATAGAGTACCTCATATGGGACCTACTGCTACTTACATGTACTGTGAGAGTACCTCATATGAGACCAACTGCTACTTACATGTGCTGTGAGTACCTCTTATGTGACCTACTGCTACTTACATGTGCTGTGAGAGTACCTCGTATGGGACCCAATGCTACTTACATTTGCTGTGAGAGTACCTTGTATGGGACCCAATGGTACTTACATGTGTGGTGAGAGTACTTCCTATGAGGCCCACTGCTACTTACGTGTGCTGTTTGTGTACATCGTATGGGACTAATTTCTACTGAAATATGCTGTGAGAGTACATCGTATGAGACCCACAGCTACTTACATGTGCTGTGAGAGTATCTCATATGGGACCTATGGCTACTTACATGTGCTGTGAGAGTACCTCATATGTGACCCACTGCTACTTACATGTGCTGTTAGAGTACCTCGTATGTGACCCACTGCTACTTACATGTGCTGTGAGAGTACCTCGTATGAGACCCATTACTACTTACATGTGCTGTGAGAGTACCTCGTATGAGACCCAATCCTACTTACATGTGCTGTGAGAGTACCTTGTATGGAACCCACTGCAACTTACATATGCTGTGAGAGTACCTTGTATGGGATCCACTGCTACTTGCATGTGCTGTGAGAATGAATACCTTGTATGAGACCCACTGCTACTTACATGTGCTCTAAGAGTACCTCGTTTGGGACCCACTGCTACTTACATGTGCTGTGGGAGTACCTTGTATGGGACCAACTGCTACTTACATGTGCTGTGAGAGTACCTCATATGGGACTGTAAGAGGACATGTGCAGAGGTATGCAATGGAGACTGTTTTAAGGTGAAATTAAATACGGCTTTTATTGCGCCTGTTTCTTTAACACAAGAAAACATCCAAACGTATGCAAATAAGGGGTCAAACAAAGTTCTGTTCCACTTGGGAGTATTTTTAGTTAAACCTATGCAGTACACAACTCCCTTTAGATTAGCATGTCTCCCAGTCCCAAACATATATCTTGATATGTGCAGATATACAAAAAGTCTTAGAAAGGAAAGTCTTATCTGTCTTTTGTAGGGGAAAGCTTCTTTATTCTCCAGGTTTCCCCTGTGTCTTGCTGGCAGCGTGCACTCTCTTCTGGCAGGCTCAAGACGTCTGTTTCCTTGTTCAGCTCACAGGTGTGCTACGGAGTCTCACTTCCTATCTCAGAGGCAGGCTTTTCTAACATCTCTAATCAGCACACTGCTGGATTAGAGGCAAGTTTTCTGAACAGGGTAAGTCCCCTGTTACATACCTCCCCTGTTTGTGGGAAGCTCGGGCTTGCCACGGCCAAAGCCCATCCTTCCACTCTCATTCGAGATATCTCTGTGACTTGAATGAGAGTGGATGGAGAAGAACCCTCAGTCATGCTGGGATTGGAGCCCTTCCTCCAGTTTAGTAGTGTCTCCTCCAGAAGGTGCTTGAGATCAGCTGTCCTCAGCCGCTCAAGGAGAACTTTTCCCAAGTACAGTCTTTCTACTGACCACGTGGTCCTGAGCTTTCCCCTGTGTCGGGCACTCCTCTTTTTGTAGGCAGACTGTATTGCGACAGTCGCAGAGCGCCTATGCAAATCGCTCTCTCTCGCCATCCTTCCCATGTGCTCCACTTTAGCACCAAATGTCCATTTCCTGGTATCACAAGAGCGCCCAAGAACAGCCACTTGAGCCCTCAGTTCTTGAAGCTGTCTTCCTGCACTTTCCCCATTCAATGTAGTCGCCAGTTCAGCTTCTTTGGGATTGTGTTGCGATTCCAGCTCCATTTCCAGAGAATGTCCTATCTTTTCAGCTTCCTCAGCTAAGGATTCTTCTGGCTTTGATTCAGCACTCCTACCTCTGTTTGTTGCCTGTTGGGCGGTTGCAGGTTTGGCTAGTGCTTTCTTAGGTGGCTCAAACTTCTTTATCTTGTTTTGAAGGTGAGTGGTGTCCCCAGGTCTCACTGTACCCTTGTCCTCATGGGCCTTAGTTACTGTGGGATACCGATGCTTGGACAGAGACAATACCTTTTCCCGTATTGGAGGCATCTGTAAGTTACTGGGCTGCAGAGTCTCACTCTGTTTCTTGAGTGTTTCCTGTCATTCTCCTTACAGGGTCTTTATTTCTTCCCTGTGCTTTCTCTGAGCTTGCTTCCACCTATCATTCTTTATTTTGTGGAGCACTGTGAACTTCTTCGCTTGGGCTGCAGATACTCGTCTCAGTTTCTGGACCTTTTTGCGCTCTCTCTTGTACCGAGTCACCTGGCCTCTAAGTTTAGCCTCTAGCGATGCTTTGGCGATGGTCAGGGTAGCCTTCAGTTTCTCATGCTGCTTTGCGAGGACGCACTGGGTAATCAGACGTTTCTGGAGCACTTGTATTTCCTTAGCAGCCTGCAGATTTTCTTCCTGCAGAGTTCGCTGCTTCTCCTCGACATTCTGGAGGTGTGTACGCAGACCTTGCAGTTGGTTCTGCAGTCGGTGCTCTGCTTCAAATTTTTCATCTTCCAACCATTTCTTTATTTTTTCAAGCTCGTGCAGCTTTTCATTCTTTCCATTGACGTGGTTTGTCAAAGCCGAATTTTCTTTTTTTAATCTTAAATTTTCTCCTTTTTCAGTCTCTGTACTATTCAGGGTCTCCTTGCAGTCCACCTTCCATTTTTGAACATCTGCTTGGAAGTGGGCTGTCTCCTGGCGTGAGACTTCCATCTCCAGGTTTAGGTTCTAAAGCTCCTTCTGAGAGACTTTGAGATCTAAGTTAAGGTGGAGGATAGTTTTCTTTGAAATGTCCAGCTCCTCAGTGAGACTGTGAAGTTCCTTTCTGGAGACTTCCAGTTCTGTGCGGCAGCTGTTGATCTCATGATGTGAGGCATCCAGTGCACTGCGGAGTGTATGAACCTCCTTCTGAGATACATCCACCTCCGTCCGGACACTGTTGACCTCCTGTTGTGAAGCATTCAGCTCAACGCGAAGAGTGTGAAACTCTTGCTGAAAGACTGTGCCTCCTCATACTTCCGCTTCAGCTTAGCTATCATTTTATCAGATTGGCTCTGCTTTGCATCCATGGCGGTAATAGTAGCGTTTGCAAGTGTCTAGCTCAGTCTGAGATCGTCCAATCTCTGTCCCTGGCCAAAGAGTACATTGTGAGCACATCTTCTGTAGCTTCACATTATTTTCAGTACTCGCTTAACCAGCTTTCTTCAGTTTCAATTGTTTCCCGGAGCAGATCACAGTCACGCCTGGCAACTTCAGGGCATCCCCAGGGCTGGTCAAGGGATCGTCACTCACGGTTCCGGCTCTGCTTCCTGGGATGGTTGGTTGAGGGTTTCTCACATTAGCACCGGACAGACACTTCTTTGGGGTACATGACTTCTGCCTTGGGCCCTCTGATATTCGGTCATCCGTGGGACGACTTCTCCATTTTCTCTAGACTGCAGAGCATTTCGGACCCCTTTTCTCCGCAGTATGCAGATGTGTCTGTTCCTTCCACGGTAAGTGAAGAACCGCTTTTCATTTCTTTTTTCGCCTGTTTTGTTTGGATGACACGTCCCTCAGGATACTGGGGTCTCCATCTCATTTGAAATTTTAGCAGGCGTCACTGGATCCACCTGCTTTTCTTGCCACTGTTAATACTGACGGAAATATTCGGTGATGCTTGCTGCTCCCGCCTCTTTCTCCTGCCGATCATATTCGTCATCATAGGGAGCGGTCTTTTCGGTTCATACCGAGTTCAGGCACCCCCCACCATTCTTGGGGTGTTTTTGTGGGTGTGACTCGGTTCGGGTTCCCCGTAGAGATGTCTTCCTCATCGGACTGGAAGGGCCACTCTTCCATGGGGTAGGGTTCATTACAGGAACGCTGCATTGTCCTCCATTTTGGGCTATCAGGTGTATTTTTCTTCCTGACCTCAGGAGGCGCTATTGCAGCTGTTGCCACTGTATTTGCTAGACCCCAAATGGTGGTAGTCCTACAGGTGGGCATATTTTGTCTTGTAGAGGTTGTAGCTCTCACAGGCCTCTTGTAGACTTTTTCTTCCCTTGGGTAAGTTTACAATATTAGCATTTCTGTGCATGCATTCACTCTCATAGTCTAATAAGGCCTGAAGGGACACTGCTCCTGTGGTGGGGTTTTAACACCAGGAACAAATTTTCTCCCTATTTTTGCAGAATCTGTATTGACTGCAGCTGGTGGCCATTTTAAAATTCCCAGGGTTCTATTTCTTTAAATACAATGCTTGCTAGCTCCCCATTTTCTGGCTTCAGCAAAGGCATTTGGTTTTCTGCTTGAGTCCAGTAATTTTCAGTCTCATCTTTGGGTATTATGGCATTCACTCTTCACACTTTGGGTGCCTGTTTTACTCCCAAGATACATTGATATACTTTACTTGCAGAAAAAAAATATATATATTCTTTGCAGTGGAATATTTCTTTTACTCCCGGCAGGGCGATTCAACACTCAGCAATTGGCTTTGGGATACCTTTTACACAGTTCAGCAATTCCTTTTTCCCCGATGGGGCAATTTTACCCTCAGCACTTGTTTGCTGAAAATTCCCCTGCTTCAGCACAGTCTTGCATCAATTTTCACACTTTTCTGCATATACTCCATTCACAGCTGGTAGTCCTATGCGGTGTGGCAGTCTTTACTTGCAGAATCAGTACCGCTCGTGGGTCACCATCTGTATTCACTGCTTCAGCTAAACATTTGAAAACATGAAACAGAAAATATCTACATTACTGCATTTCATCAGTATTTATGCTTATTGCTTATATGCTTACTGCTTTTGAATCCTATTTGAAAATGCCTGTTCATTATTTCTCTATTATCTACAGTAGCTTAGCACTTCACGTTGCATGATGAAGTACGTTCCCATTAAGCTACACACTTCAGTAAATGTAGAAATGAAAGGAAAACATGTGCTGGTAGCTCACTGCTGTGCATTTCTAATGATGTGGGTAGGCTTCTTAGTAATGCACTGTGGTAAGCATTTCTTAGGATGGCTGCAACTCTGAAGGATGACGAACAGGCGCACATACCCGTGCTTGGCTGTGTACGATGCTGCTGCGTAATCTAGGCTTTGTGTGTTGGGATATAAATGCATTTATTAGGTCATGTGCACATTCACAACCAAAGACCTTATTACTGCAAATTAAACATTTTGGCATTTACGAACTAGGGCAATTTTAGAGCAAAATTGACTCATTTGTCATTTTTTTTAAATGGCCAACGTCATTGTTGTCTTGCCTCCTCTTGCGTCAATGAATCAAGCTCTTTGCTTGACTTTTTGCCCAGTGTACAGTACCTCAGCTTGTGGTTTGGGAAATGGCAATAGGAGGAATTTAAATTATAAGGAAATAGATAGAAAAGACAAGCGCAGACTCTCATAGGCATTGCCAAACAATTGTTTTAGTAGGTAGAAAAAGTGTTAGGTACACATATAGCAAGATAGAAACATAATAACAGTCAGATAAAAAAAACACCAAGAGTCATTGAAATACCAGACCCTCGCAAGCATCACCGGATTGACAGGAACCCCGCAAAAAAAACCCAGTCGGGCTTATAGTAGCAGGTAGGTATAGCCCCATGATTACTGCAGTGTTGAATATCTGTTCCGGTAGGGAAATCATCCGGTCCCAAGGGTACACGCGATCACTGCAGTATTGGGGACATCTTTTCCAGTAGGGAAAGCATCCGCTCCCGGTCCAAGGCGTCCACACTCTATGCTCCACTCAGCCGTATAGGTTTCGCTGGAATCACCTCAGTTCAGGGAACAGCTGAGACACAAGCGCAAGGGTGACGTCACCGCCCAGGAGTAGCCCAGAGAACAAACAGCCACACGTAGCGCAAATCGGAAAAAGTACACTACATAAGTTGAAAAGAGGGGCTCAATAGTAGAAAAAGGCTAGCGTAGCACACAATCTCATCCAACGCGTTTCGTAGCAGGTGCTACAGATGCAGCGGCCATTATCCGAACATTTCACGATTTGTATTCCTGGGCATACCCAGGTCGTGCCGCATGATTTCTTCAAACTTTCCTGCGTTAAGACGCGTGTTTACTAGTGTTTTATCGGGTGTTGTTGTTTTAAAATCTAAAAATCTAAGTGCAATTCAACCTGTCTTTTATTGCCGTACAGTTCTGCAAGTCTGTGTGTGTAATTGTAAATTGAAGATTAACGTTACGAGTTCATACTGTATACTGTACATGGGAAAGAAGTCCTTTCTGAGGCTCCTTTGCCATACACAAATCCTCTAACTGTAGAAGATTACGGGTGTGATTGGCGGCATTCACGGCAGCGTTCACGGAAGAATAACGATTGAATGCCTCTTGGAATACAGCAGAATTTACGAAAACGACTCAGTGAAATGTTCGGATAACGTCCACTGCATCTGAACTTCATCAGGGTGTTCGTACCAGCTACCAGTAGCCCGGCTGAGCTTTCTTGTGGGGCTCCTGTCAATCCGGTGATGCTTATGAGAGTCTGGTATTTCAATGACTCTTGGTGGTTTTTTATCTGACTGTTATTATGTTTCTATCTTGCTGTGCAGTATGTGTATCTAACACTTTTTTACCTACAAAAACAATAGTTTGATAATGCTTGAGCCATCTACCTAGACTAGCTGAAACTTTTTCTTGTTTTAAGGGCATTTCCCTATCACTTAACTCTATCAACACACTATTGTGTCCTACTCACACTATTACTATTCACAAAATAGTTTAGAGCGCAATACCTGTTTTTTTTACTATAAGCAAATGTATCAAACTGTGATTTTTCTCCCTGCAATCTAAGTTAAATAAAGCCTGCCAAGTTTAATGCAGCAATCCTCCCTAGCTTTTTTGATGGAATTGGAACCTCCCATCGTTGAATTGAACTATGTGTATCCCTGTGCCAGTGATTACTCTCCCATTTGGGAAATGAAAATGGCCGCTACCTTGGGGGGGAACATCGTGACTTCCTTTTGGAAGACCTCTGTAGCTATTTTTAAATATCAGCGTAGTACACCTGCAACTAAAATGATAAGTAACTCAGGAATCGTGGGTTTCCTAGAGCTGAAAATAGCCCCGGAGGACCCCCTGGCTCAAATTCTGTGGAAAGATCGATATGAGAGATTGGGGGAGGGGAGGAGGGGTTATTGCTTTAAGAAATGTTCGGGCTTCTAACAACCTTGCCCCAGAAGTAAGAATCTGGTCCTTACATCTGACACAACTGGAGACGTGCATCAAAGCACTTTCTTTGCTCCAAAAAATGCCTTAGTACATAGCTCCTTTGATTATGTTTAACCCTTTGAGGGGCTGCGTCACTCTGGCACATCGCATCGCACGTCACCACTTCTCAGAGATGATCATGTGATCGCAGCATCACTAACTCCAACAATGGATGTGTCCTGCTCTTCCATTTCCCTGCATGCCGGATGGCGTACTGGCACACAGAACGCGACCACCCCTGGGAAAAGAGCTGAGAAAGACCCTGGGGTGTCGGACCCCATGATGTAGTTGCTTTGTCATGAGGCACTGAAAGGGTTATGATGCAGTGAGTGTTTTATAGTTTACACTTTTTCTGTATTATTATTTTTATTATATCAGAACCGGTAGGCTCAAATAATAACATCCTAAATACTGTTTTTTTTTTTTTTACCTTGTAGCCATGCCTGGGTTGGATACTAATCTATCCTCACAACACACAAAACCCCAGCAAGCTCTTTTTGGGAACCCCTGAGCCCCCACAAAATATATATGTATATAAGTGTCAAAAAGGAGAGCTATTGAGCGTGGCATATGTATACAACAAGCGACAGAGAAGCCCAATGCTACATCCAATATGATAAAAATACACAGTAAAATACTTATATATTCTCTTGAAAAATGGTCATTTAGTTTAACCCTTTGGCCAAAGCGTTGTAAGCTTGCAAGCATGGCAAGGCAGACACCTGTTCGCAAGTCCTAACACTACTATATAAAATACTAATGTAACAGTTTCTCTGAACCTGCCTGACCCACCCAATCTCACATTGGCCCATGTGGTCTAACTGGCCCCCATTACATGGTAGTGTCTGGTGGTGCACCTGTTGGCAACAGGACTCCTGAGTCTCCCGCATGATGTTGTGTGGGGAATGCCTACCCAGACAGGCAGCTGAGGTAGTGTGCTAGAGTCTTATCTACATACAGTGCAGCGCCTCCACCTCATCAGGATCTCTGCGTCCGCAAGGAGATGGTTCTGATGAGGAACTCCTTCTTGGTGGTGCCTTCCGCTGTGGAGTAACTTCACACTCACACATTGGGGTTGTTGTGAACAAGGGCATCTTTTATTGTTGGTATAGGCAGATTGCCCCTCGCAGCTGTCAGCTCAGCCGCTCATCTCTCTGCTGCACTCCATCTGGAAGGTTCCTCCTTCTCCTAATGGAGTTGCTTTCCACCTCTCCCCTCAGGGAGATTCACCAGCTTGTCTCTCTTGAGCTTCCCAGACTCACAGCTATTGCATCAGCCTCTGCAACACTGTTGCAGACCCCCACATGACTCTCCTGAACAGAGTCAAAACACCAACTGAACAGAACTGATAACTTTAGGCAGTGCTGTGTCTTATATCACCTCCAGGATAACAGACACCCTCTGTGTCACTAATCGTAGACACACAGCATGTTGTCACTTCCTTTGGGACATATGACACCTCACCAGGGTTTGAGGGCAAACCTCCATGATTGTTACTGGCAACCCTGCATACTTACCAGGATTACTGCCAGCATGAAAGAGATATGTACACCAATTTTACACATGGCTACATTCTCCCCCTGGTGGAACCCAACGACCCGGCTGGGATCTAAATTTGCAGAACTTTCCTTCAGGTAGCACTGCAAAACACAACAATACACATTACATTACATATCCCTTCATCATAGACATAATAACAGCTACATCCTAACTTAGATGTGTAACAACCAGGATTACTCCCTGATGGAGTATCCATTACTGGTACTACCATACCCTTTTAAGGTGGCCTACGCACAGCATGGTCCACTGGGTTTAGAGCAGCAATGCTGTAACACTCTGGGTGACATACTGGACACCCACAATATGCCCATAATTTCTGCCTGGATGCTAGTGGACTGAGAGGATCATGCCCATATACTTCCGTAATTTTTTTTTTTTTATTGCATGAATTTTTTTTATATATTCCTTAAGGCATCTCCTGGAGATGTAGACTATCTTTTCTTGATTACACCACTTCTCGTCTAACACTTCAGGATCCCAATCCTCTATGGAACTATCAGAATCCCAATTTTCTTCCCCTGAACCTTCCTCCTCATCAGTACTATATCCCCTATTCTCATCAGTGGAACCCATTTTGAACTCAATTTCTCCCTCCCATGGATGGTGAAAATAAAGTAACAACTTTTGGTGATTCCTGGCAACTGTTGCTGACACTGGAGGCACATAGTGTGGTACCCGAGCAACAGGCACAATATGAGCAACATTACCCAAATCCCCAGACATCCCACTGGAATGAGTGTGCATACCATAACGCTTGATTACAGTAGGATTCACCCCCGGAGACTTCACATAGGTTAACACTTCGCTCCTCGATCCCTCATCAGAGGTAAAGCAATCACCCCAGTCCAAGTTCTCCCCAGTCCTTTCATCAGAAGTGTCCCGGGACTCCCCATACAACCCTTGGCTCGACTGGGACCCAGATGAGGAAGTGACAGGGGCAGGGGCTTTAACTATGGCCCGGGGTTGGGCATAGGGAAATACTGCCGGCATATGCGGAGCTATGACCTGCAACATCTTGCTACCTTGCCCGGTGCCATCGTACTGGCGCTCCGGTTCTCACGTTTCAATGTTCCCAGGCTTCCGAAGGGCCTGCCAGCTCTTCCCGGATCCAGGCGACCTGGTACAGCTACTTGGTCGCGAGGACGTGACCATTTTCCACCCGGCTCCTCTGTGTCCGCCGGATGTCATGTCATGGATCTCGCGGGACTCACCGTCGCCATCTTGCGTTGGGCTCCCAACCGGAACCTCTTCCTCCAGAATGACCTCCACCGCCGGAAGTGATGGTTCTGCTCTCCGCTCCGCTCGGGCCCGGACTAGGCCTTTTTCCGCCATTGCCACCACCGGTGCCTGGGGAGGGCAAGGATGACGCTTACCGCTCCGTCGGCTCAGGATGGTTCCTTCTCCGCCGTCTGCTCCGCCAGTCACCACGACCGTGGGACTCCACCTCTCCGGCTGTCTCTGCACAGGTGACTTGAGACTCCGCTCCGCCGCGACACAGGTAAGTGCCGATTCTTTTGCAGCACTGCTGTAGTGGTCCGCCGGTAGGCGCATCACCACCGTCGTCGGGGTCGCTTGTTCCTCGTCCGAGGAGTCGAACTCCGATTCAGGGAGTGGCACTCCCCCAGGGGACTGTTGGGAGGTTCTCGGCCCTCACCTCGCTGATAGGTCTTTTTCTCCTCAGGCTCCGTTTTTATCATCAGGAGCGATCCCCAGGTACCGGGATCAACTGGCTCTGTCCAGGCCGTACGCGGGGCTTCAGCCGTTAGCATGGATGTGTCCGCTCCCGCCTCCACGGTCTGCCCGGGCACAAATGGTTGCACGGCCCACAAATAATGAATGCCGCATTGAGGGCATGGAGAACACGCCACAGTCTCTTTGCCACCTGCCTTGAGCACCAGGAAGCCTCATGGAGCCGAATAGGGGTGGGCAGAGATGTCCGGTTCGTCATTAATTTTGCTGGCCATGCTAACAACAGGAGACACTCTTTGCAGTGGTCTGCTCTGTTCGCTAGCTCCTCGTGATTGAAGTGCAGGGGCTGGTTTGGCAACCCCTCCTTCGTCTAGCTCCACCCGCATCTACCAGAGCTGGAAACCACTCCCATTAGTGGAGATTAGGGGAGGGTCCCACAAGTTTATTGGATGCCCCGGCACAGGGGCTGAACTTTTCACAGTCCTGGAGGGCGCGGCCACAGCTTTCGCGCCACTACCCCCGACAGGGCGGGGTTCCTTCATTGGCGCCAGTCCCGGCCAATTTTTTGCAACCTCTTGGTTTGCAAAATCCTCGTCCTCTTTTCCGCGGGCAGCACTGATTACAGGAACTACTTTCTGTAAGGGTACGGCCGGTTCACCAGCTCCTCACTCAGCTGGATCCGTTCCCACTGGGCATTATTGGAAACCACTCCCCTTGGTTGAGATTAGGGGAGATCCCATAAGTTTATCGGGTGACCCAGCACTGGGGCTGAGTTAGTCATAGTCCATGAAGGCTCGGCCGCAGTTTTCGCGTCATACCTCCCATCAGGGTGGGGTTTTCCTTTTGGCGCCACTCCCGGCCAACTCTCTGCAACCTTTTCATTGGCAGCATTTTCTGCAAACGGCCCACGCGGTCTCCCAGGGAAGTGGGAACCGCTATTTTGGTTTACATAGCCGTTCACTGTAGCCACTGAGGTAGAATTCTGGTTGTAGCTCACCGTCTGGCAAGCAGATTCTCCATTTCCGCCACACACCACCACAATGTCCTCAACACTGTCCTCCAGGGTATCACCCCGCGGTCCTAGGCAGGACCAAAACGGCGTGGCCACGGCCTTGGCGCCACTCCACAGCAGGCTAGCCAAGTCACTTCAGTAGCTTGCTCTTCCGTGGAACGCACACCACGTGCGCTCCCTCCATCTGCCTCCGTCCGCCATCTTGGACCTTCCGCGCCGTGCGGATCCTCCATTCTTGCAGTCGCCATCTTTTCTCTGTGATAGTAGTTTCTTTTATTGCACATGGAGCTCCTCTCTGCGGGGCAGCTGCCATACCGATGCAATAAAGAATGCCCGATGCACCACCTGTGTACCTAATGTAGGTCTGACTCGTGTTGCACTACCTCCGGCTAGGCTCACTCTCTCTGTTTATGCTGTGTCTCTTCTTCCTCCCAGTCCGTGCTCCCTGTGGTAAGTGGTCTGGAACTGGCTAGAGTACTCTGGCTCTCCATGCAGTACTAGGGCGTCTACCTACTGTTGGTCAGCCTAGCCCAGACCCTCTCCAGGATTCCAGACCTCGTTAACAGGCTATCCCTTCAGGCATCCTACCAACTAGCGCTGCCTCAAGGTGACTAGAACAGCTATAGCCCCTCTCCAGACCCACTTCCCTCCTCTCAGGCTCCTGGGTCGTCCCTGTGGTCTGACAACTCCATCAGCGCCCTGACTACCCCTAGGCTCTGTCCCAACACAGCACTGACTGGCAGTATACACACTCCCTGTTTCCCAATGTGCCTAGCAAAATCCTGTCCTGTTGACAGGTATCTCAGCAGCGGCTCCAAATGTAACTTTTTTTCTGAACCTGCCTGACCCACCCAATCTCACATTGGCCCCTGTGGTCTAACCGGCCCCCATTACATGGTAGGGTCTGGTGGGGACTCCTGAGTTTCCCGCATGATGTGTGGGGAATGCCAACCCAGACAGGCAGCTGAGGTAGTGTGCTAGAGTCCTACCTACATACAGTGCAGCGCCTCCACCTCATCAGGATCTCTGCGTCCGCAAGGAGATGGTTCTGATGAGGAACTCCTTCTTGGTGGTGCCTTCTGCTGTGGAGTAACTTCACACTCACACATTGGGGTTGTTGTGAACAAGGGCATCTTTTATTGTTGGTATAGGCAGACTGCCCCTCGTAGCTGTCAGCTCAGCCGCTCATCTCTCTGCTGCACTCCATATGGAAGGTTCCTCCTTCTCCTAATGGAGTTACTTTCCACCTCTCCCCTCAGGGAGATTCACCAGCTTGTCTCTCTTGAGCTGCCCAGACTCACAGCTATTGCATCAGCCTCTGCAACACTGTTGCAGACCTCCACATGACTCTCCTGAACAGAGTCAAAACACCAACTGAACAGAACTGATAACTTTAGGCAGTGCTGTGTCTTATATCACCTCCAGGAAAACAGACACTCTCTGTGTCACTAATCGTGGACACACAGCATGTTGTCACTTCCTTTGGGACATATGACACCTCACCAGGGTTTGAGGGCAAACCTCCATGATTGTTACTGGCAACCCTGCATACTTACCAGAATTACTGCCAGCATGAAAGAGATATGTACACCAATTTTACACATGGCTACACTAATATATCCCTATTAGGCTAAAATTTGTTGTGCCTTGTCGTGGCTCGCAAGCTTACAACTCTTTGGCCAAAGGGTTAAACTAAATTACCCTTTTTCAAGAGAATATATAAGTATTTTACTGTGTATTTTTGTCATATTGGATGTAGCATTGGGCTTCTCTGTCGTTTGTTGTATACTAATCTATTCTGCCTGACATGTAAATCCTGGTACAGTGCAGGCACTGTTATGCCCAATCCAGGGTTTTCCCCACCAGAAAGCAGCTCCCTTGAGTGACAATGGGGGAGGTGGCTAAAGCTTGTGTTCTGCCCAATAAGGGACTCAGACCTTGGACCCTCCCACTCGGTACTTAAGGGGCTGCACTACCAAATTGTATAGTGAGAGAGACTGGTCTCACAGCAGAGGTATTCAGGGCTCTTGCTCCTTCTGTCCCCCCCCTACGGAAGCGGGAGTGAGTACCATACCCGTTACTCTACCAGGAAGTAAGGGAAGAGCACGGACCGCTCTTGGTGCCCATGGCTGGTGGTGCGAGTCCAGGGACCATTCAGAGGCTGGAGGCCTAGTGGTGTGGTGTATCCAGTGTATGCTGTTCTATGCTGTACACTGCAGAGAATAAAGAGTTCCTGTTTATGAAAATATACTTCTGCCTGGGCGTGCAGTCTGTCTGGGGGAGGAGGAGAGAGTACTTCCGCAGGGGCTGCTTCAAGAACTCCTGGAGCCTGCGGTAGATGGAGGCGCTGACACCAATGTGAGAAAGAACAGCTATCACCCCTAAAGCCTGTCCTGTCTTCCCCAACAACAAAGACGGAACCTCAGAACTTCTGCTAACCAGCAGGTAAACAGTACTACACACCTGATAGCAGGGCAAATCTCCCAGAGGGTGGGGGAAACACCGCTACAACCTTCTGTGAAGTATTTTTAGGTTAGAAGGTTATTCACTAGCATGCATCAGGTCTTATAGTGCAATATTGACAATTTATGGTACTTCAAGCTACTGCCTACATTTACACTGGCGACACACTTTATTCGAGCTCGGCTAGTCCCACGAATTCGGGTATACCCGGGTGTATTGAGGTTTGTGACTGTTTTCTGCCCGAGTATATTGGGTTATTTTCCAGGCAGGGATTGAAGCATTTTATTCCCGCTGGCTGCAATACTGCACAGTATATATATATACTGCATTACAATTCATGAATTTATGCCATCTGGTAGACACGCGAAGCATTGCAGCCTATTAAATCCTAATCATTATCATTTAACAGATCAGCCGCCCGTCAGCCAGGCATGAACCCAGGCTGGGAAGGCAAACGCAACGGGGCTTGTCAGAGGTGAGAAGCGGCGCATTCCAGGTATCTGCCAGGTACATACTGGGTATTTGCT